>CAUYRH010181530.1:0-29618 GCA_963574655.1 Perodicticus potto | reverse complement strand
AGAAAGGGAAACCCCTGCTGCTTTATCAGAGGTCATTTATCTGAGTATAATATTGCATCGTTCTCCATCAAAACAAAGCCTGGAAAGATGGAGACTTTACCTCTTTTATGTTTACATGGATGGAGCTGGAACATATTCTTCTTAGCAAAGTATCTCAAGAATGGAAGGAAAAGTATCCAATGTACTCAGCCCTACCATGAAACTAATTTATAGCTTTCATATGAAGGCTATAACCCAATTACAGCACAAGAATATGGGGAAAGGGACAAGGGAGGGGAGGGGTGGGGGGAGGATGGGTGGAGGTAATTGGTGGGCCACACCTACAGTGCATCGTAGAAGGGTACAGGTGAAACTTACTAAATGCAGAATATAAAGGTCTTAACACAATAACTAAGAAAATGCCATGAAGGTTATGTTAAACAGTTTGATGAAAATATTTCAGATTGTATACGAAACCAGCACATTGTACCCCATGATCACATTAATGTACACAGCTATGATTTAATAAAAAATAAAACAAAACAAAGCCTGGCATGCTCCCAAGGGCTTTGTGTGACTCGCACGCATGCATGCTTTTTTGTGTGTGTGTATTGATGTGTGCATTTTTTATTTTGAAGGAATTAGAGATCCACTGAAAGTTGCAGAGATAGCACAAGAGAGGTCTCATGTACCCTTTGCACAGTTTCCCTCAGTGACTTCTTACATAATTATAGCACATTTTAGTCAACAGTGGACTACATATACTATGGTGGGCCAATTGCAGTGGGGTTGAAAAATTCCTATTGCTTGGTGACATCCTAGCCATAATAATAAGTTACATAATATGTTACATAAAATGTTACTTTTCCTGTTTTTAGATACACAAGTACTTACCATTTTGTTCCAGTTGCCTCCTGTATTCAGTACTGTAACCTGAGGTAGGGTCGTAGCATAGGAGCTACACCACAAAACCCAGATGTGCAGTGGCTGTGCCACCTGGGTCTGTGTGAGCACATTCGTATGTTCCACGGCCATGAAGTCGCCCAACAGAACGTATGCCCCTCATTAAGCAGTGTGGGACTGTACAAGGATAGTTGGATTCCATGTTATTACACCTGTAAATTCGTGGAACCGTCACTGTAATCAGATGTAGAACCGCTGCACCATCACAAATAGCTCCTAGTGCTGCCCCTCCCTAGCCACACCCAGCCCTGCCTGGTCACACCCAGCCCTGCCTGGCCACACCCGCCTCGCCCCCACCCTCTATTCTCTCCCCACCTCCTGCAACACGTGTCTGTTCTTTCTTTCTTCTTCTTCTTCTTCTTCTTTTTTTTTTTTTTTTTTGTGGTAGAGACAGAGTCTCACTTTATCGCCCTGGGCAGAGTGCCATGGCATCACACAGCTCACCGCAACCTCCAACTCCTGGGCTTAGGCGATTCTCTTGCCTCAGCCTCCCAGGAGCTGGGACTACAGGTGCCGGCAACAAGAGCCAGCTATTTTTTGTTGTTGTTGTTGTTGTTGCAGTTTGGCCGGGGCCGGGTTTGAACCTGCCACCCTCGGTATATGGGGCTGGCGCCCTACCCACTGAGCCATAGGCGCCGCCCACAGGTGTCTATTCTTGATCTCTACTTTTGTTATTTCAAGAAATCTACATAAATGGAATAATACAATATATAATGATTTGAAATTGACTTTTTTCACATGGCACCATCTTTTCATGTACTTATGTGCTACCTGTAAATCTTCTTGGGTGATAAAGGGTGACAAGGTTCATACATGATATTGCATGCGTTAGCATTTTCTTCTTTGTTAAGACAGAATAATATTCTATATATATATCACTCATCCATTGATGACCATTTGAGTTGTGCCCACCTTTTGGCTATTGCGAATAATGTTGCTATGAATGTTTGTTAGAGTCCTTGCTTTCTATTCTTGGGGTGTATACTCAAAAAAAGGGAATTTCTGAACCATATACTAATCATACAGTAATTTTTTTGAGAAACCACCCTTGTTTTCCACAGCAGCTGAACCATTTTAGTTTCTAGTGTACCAGCAATGTACAAACGTTCCAATTTCTCTATACCCTTGCCAACACTTGTTGTTTTCTGTTTTCTGCTTTTTAAAAAAAATGATAACCATCCTAATGGGTGGGATGTGGAATATCATTTTGGTTTTCATTTACATTACCCTACTGGTTATTGATATTGATCATTTTTTCAAGTGATTTTTGGCAATATGTATATCTTCTTTGAAGAAATTTCTATTTAGGTCCTTTGACCATTTTTAATTGAGTTGTTGTTTTGAGTTGTAGGAGGTCTTATCAGATATCAACCACTTATTAGGTATATAATTTGAAAATATTTTCTCCTGTTCTGGGTTTTGCTTTTTCACTCCGTTGATAGTGTCCTTTGGTGCACCAAAGTTTTTAATTTTGATATAGTCCAACCTATCTCTATTTTTGTTGCTTGTGCCTTTGGTGTCATAACCAAGAAATCATTGGCAAATACAGTGTCATGAAGCTTTTCCCTCATGTTTTTTCCTAATATTTATATAGTTTTAGTGCTTTACATTTTGAGTATGGGTCCAGCTTCATTACTTTGCATATGGATATCCAATTTTCCCAAAACCTTTTGTTAAAAAGATTGTCTTTTCCCTATTGAATGGTCTTGGCACCCTTGTCAAAAATAATTTGACCATATATATGAGGGTTTATTTCTGAGCTCTCTATTTTATTCTTTATGTGAGTATCACACTGTTTTGATTACTGTAGCTTTATGATGAGTTTTAAAATCAGGAAATGTGAATTGTGTGTGGTGGCTCATACCTTTAATCCCAGTGCTTTGGAAACTGAAGTAGGAAGATCACTTGAAACCATGAGTTTGAGACCAGCCTGGGCAACATAGTGAGATTCCAATGCTCCAAGAGAGAGAAGGAGAGAAACAGAGAGAGAGAGAGAAGAGAAAATGTGTGTGTATGTGTGTGTGTGTGAGAGAGAGAGAGAGAAAGCAAGAGCAAGAGAGAGAATGTGAGACCTTCAACTTTGCTCTTCTTTTTCAAGATTATTTTGGCTATTCAGGGTTCCCTGCCATTCCACATACATTTTAGGATAGATTTTTCTATTTCTGTGAAAAATGTTGTTGAGATTTTTTGTTGTTGTTGTTGTTGTTGCAGTTTGGCCGGGGCCAGGTTCGAACCCCCCACCCTCAGTATATGGGGCCTGCGCCCTACTCACTGAACCACAGGCACTGCCCGTTGTAGAGATTTTGTTAGGCATTATGTTGAAATTGTAAATAACTTCGGTGATATTGCCATCTTAACAATATTAAGTCTTCCAACACATGACCACAGAACGTCTTTCCATTTATTTGTATCTTCTTTAATTTCTTCCAGCAATATGTCATAGTTTTCAGTGGATAAGTCTTTTGCTTCCTTGGTGAAGTTTATTCCTAAATATTTTTTTCTTATGTAAATACCTTTATTTGAACTACTACCTTATTATCAGATTACATCACTTTATCAGAGTTAGAGTAACATGACCTTGAAAACGACAGCAAACAGCTTGACAAAGCAGGAGTACACTAAGTCCTACATGTATATTTTTTTTTAGTGATGACATCTTTTCTTAGGAGTAAAATTAAAAATTATATTGTACTCTTAGTATTCTTGGCCTACTGAATCCTGTCTAAGTTCTGAGCACACTCTCTACTCAAGTACTTATTTCACAGCATTTTAAATTTATTTATTTATTTATTTATTAAATCATGGTTGTGTACATAAATGCAATCATGGGGTACAATGTGCTGGTTTTATATATAATTTGAAATATTTTCACTGAACTGGTTAATATGCTTTCATGGCATTTTCTTTGTTATTGTGTGCAGACATTTATATTCTACATTTAGTAAATTTCACCTGTACCCTTCTAAGATGCACCGTAGGTGTGGACCCACCAATTTCTCTCCCTCAGCCCATCCTCCCCACCCCTCTCCCCTCCCTTGCCCCTTTCCCCATGTTCTTGTGCTGTAATTGGGTTATAGCTTTCATATGAAAGCTACAAATTAGTTTCATAGTAGGGCTGAGTACATTGGATACTTTTCCTTCCATTCTTGGGATACTTTGCTAAGAAGAATATGTTCCAGCTCCATCCATGTAAACATGAAAGAGCTAAAGTCTCCATCTCTCTATAAGGCTGCGTAAAATTCTATGGTATACATGTACCATAATTTATTAATCTATTCATGGGTCGATGGGCATTTTGGCTTCTTCCATGACTTAGCAATTATGAATTGGGCTGCAATAAACATTCTGATACAGATATCTTTGTTATAATGTGATTTTTGGTCTTTTAGATATATACCTAGTACAGGAATTATAGGATCGAATGGCAGTTCTAATTTTAGATTTCTAAGTATTCTCCATATATCTTTCCAAAAGGACCATATTAGTTTGCATTCCCACCAGCAATGTAGTAGTGTTCCCTTTTCTCCACATCTGTGTCAGCATCTCTGGTTTTGGGATTTTGTGATGTGGGCTAATCTTATTGGAGTTAGGTGATATCTCAAAGTAGTTTTGATTTGCATTTCTCTGATGATTAAGGATGGTGAGCATTTTTTCATGTGTCTGTAGGCCGTGCACCTGACTTCTTCAGAGAAGTTTCTCTTCAGGTCCCTTGCCCACCCTGAGATGGGATCACTTGTTCCTTTCTTGCTAATATGTTTAATTTCTCTGTGTATTCTGGATATTAAACCTTTGTCAGAGACATAACCTGCAAATATTTTCTCCTATTCTGAGGGCTGTCTGTTTGCTTTACTAACTGTGTTCTTGGCTATGCAGAAGCTTTTTAGTTTGAACAGATCCCAGTAGTGTATTCTTGATGCTGCTTCAATTCCACAGGGGGTCCTCCTCATAAAATATTCGCCCAGACTGATTCCTTCTAGAGTTTTCTCTGCATTTTCCTCTAGTATTTTAATAGTTTCATGTCTTAAGTTTAAATCTTTAATCCAGTGAGAGTCTACCTTAGTTAAAGGTGAAAGATGTGAGTCTAGTTTCCATCTTCTACAGGTGGCCAGCCAGTTCACCCAGCACCATTTGTTAAATAGGGAATCTTTTTCCCACTGAATGTTTTTAATTGGCTTGTCGAAGATCAAATTATTCCTAAATATTTTATACTTTTTGATGTTACTATAAATAAAATTGTTTTCTTAATTTCCTTTCCAAATTATTTATTATTACTGTATAGAAATGCAAATTATTTTTACGTGTCAATAATTGTATCTTGCAACTTTATTCAATTTGTTTATTTATTTATTTTTGAGACAGCATCTCAAGCTGTTGCCCTGGGTAGAGTGCCATGGCATCACAGCTCACAGCAACCTCCAACTCTTAGGCTTAAGAGAGTCTCTTGCCTCAGCCTCCCAAGTAGCTGGGACTACAGGCGCCCGCCACAACACCCAGCTGTTTTTTGTTGTTGTTGTTGTTGTTGCAGTTGTCATTGTTGCTTAGCAGACCGGAGCCAGTTCGAACCCCCCCCCACCAGGTGTATGTGACCGGCGCCCTTGCCAACTGAGCTACGGGTGCTGCACTCAAATTGTTTATTAATTTCACCATTCATTTGTTTGTGGAATCTTTAAGGTTTTCTATGTATAAGGTCATGTTATTTGTGAAGTGAAATAATTTACTACTTTCTTTCCAATTCTAATATTTCTTTTTCTTGACTAATTGCCCTGGATAGGATTTCCAGTACTATGTTGAGTAGAGGCGGCCAAAGCAGGCATTCTTATCTTGTTCCTGAAATCAGAGGAAAAGCACTCAGTCTTGTACTATTGAATATGATGTTAGCTATAGGCTTTCAGAATGACCTTCTCCATGTTGAGGCAATTTTCTTCTATTTGTGTTATAGTTGGTTGAATGCTTTTATCATGAACAGGTGTTGAATTTCATCAAATGCTTTTCTGAATCAAGTGATTATGTTGTTTTTCCTTCTTTACATTTTTAAAATTTTTATTTTTAAAAATATTTATACATTGTTTTTTTATGTTAAACTGTCCTTGAATAAATTACACTTGGTTGTGGTGTATAATCCTTTCAATGTTCTGTGTGGTATCAATGTATAGCAGGCCTTACGTATGTATAAGGCAGGTCCTCGGATAACATCATTTCATTCGATGTTATATTGTTACAACATTGATGAGAAGAAAACTGATTCGCAGCCAGGGCCACTGTCTATGTGGAGTGTGCACATTTTCCCCGTGTTGATGTGGGTTTTTTCGGGGTACTATGGTTTCCCCCTACATCCTGAAGATGAGCGTGTTAGGTGAGTTGGCATGTCTCCAAGGTTACGGCGTGAGATGAGTGTGCATGAGCCGCCCTCTGAGGAGAAGGCAACGTGTCGACGGCAGATTCTTACCTGGGCTCCCCGAGCTGCTGGGAAATGATCTGGCTGGAGTGCAGTGGGTAAAAAGTGCTCTTTCTTGTGTCTATTAATATTTCTTCAATATTAGGTATGACTCACATTTGTTTCAAAGCGTTATATGAAAAGCGTTTTGGTCTTTATTTAGATGTTTGGTAGTGTTTTTGTGAATGAAATGTGCTGTAGGAACTTGCCTGTTTACGTCAATTAGCCTATAGTTGGTTATATGCTGTTTTACTTGAAGTTGCAGTTGCCCAGCACCTAGCAAGGACGCCGGGCAAGGACCTACTGTGTATTGCTCTGTGGTTAGGGACACGAGCTTAGGTGTGTGAGGTGTGATGAAAAGCAAGGTGGGGCTGCGGGGCGGGAGTGCTGTCTTCCCTGTCCTGAAGCTACTGGGTGGGGTTACACTAGTGCTTGTTATACAAATGTTTTTTATACAATACATTTGTTTTTTTCTGTATTTTTCCATAAGTCTGTGTATTTCACACACATGAAGTTTATAAATAAAGAGAAGATGGGATATATCCTGGGCAAGAGAGACAAGGAAGGTGAGGTGCATGGCAATGGCCTAGTTGCACGCTGCCTAGAGGCACTTGTGTGCGATGTTATTGGGAGGCAGGCCTGGGGAAGACCCCAACATTCGGGGAATGGTAAGGGGGGTGGCACAACCCACAGGCTCCCCGGCCCCCACCCCCGCCTCTGCAGGAGAGCTGCTTCCATCTCCAGGCCCTGGTTAACATCAAAGCTGCGCAAACTGAGCGCACCAGTCCTGGAAGGGCAAAGGGTGGAGCAGAAACATGGTTTTGTTGCAGGCACAGAATGTACATGAATGCTGGCCTTGGCCTGACCCCAGACTGCACTCGCAGAACAGTGATTTTAACCGGGATTCATGGATGGCTTTAGGCGGCCTTTACAGCCCCAGTAGTATATTTATAATTTTTGTTTTTGTGCCTTCTTGGAGGTGAGAATTCATAGCTTCCATAGCTTTTAAGAGAAATCCAGAGATCTATAGAAGTTAGAACCAGTGTTCTATATTTAGGTCAGAAATAGTAAAACAATAACAGAGAATTTTATACATCATTCTATTATGCCCCAGGCCCAATTATTCCTTCTTACAGATGAGGAAACTGAGGCTCCAAGTGCTAAGTAAGGTCCCATGAGTAGCAAGCAGGATTCTTCCATCACAGGCTGTCTCTCGGGGTATTCTCCTAGAATGGAGAGGAATCGCTGAGGGGTCCAGCCTGCAGCTTGCAGGAAGACCTGGACCGCTCCTGGCTTAGTGTGAAGACAGCAGAGGCCGGGGGTGGGGTGCTGGTGCAGAGCCTCCAGGTTGGGATGTAAGCTGTCAGGCGTGGCCCCCTCTTCTTCCGCTGTAGGCCTGGGAGTGGGAGGGCTGAATAGGAAAATGGGGCTCCTCCGGGGGCCCTGAGACAGCTGGAGGAAGGGCAGCTTCATGCAGCCCCTGCTCCGGGCTCTAGGTGGCCCCGGGGCAGGGGGTGATCCTGGGGGGCTCCTTCGCAGTGGCAGGCTGGGAGTTATGCCTGGGAGGCTGGGAGGCGTGACGTGAGCAGGGAAGAGTCAGGGCATGTGCGGGTTGAAACTGGAGAAATGAGCGTAAGGTGTACCCTGAGGGGCCAAACTGACAGCAGTAATACTAGGTTGGGGAAGCCGATGAGGCAGTCAGGCTTCAGAAAACGACCTGGGGGTCAGGGTTGGTCCCAAGCCAGCAGAAAGCAGCACTTGGAGAGAACTGGTCGTGGGGTGGGGCTGTGACCGGGTGTGGACGGGTGGAAGGTCAGGAAGTGATCTTTCCTCAGCCCTTAGCATCAACCCCACCCTCCCTGGAGGGCTTGTCCTTTGAAGGGCAGGATGATGTCTGCCCCGGAGGAGGGGGGCTGCGGGGCGGTTCACCTGCGGGTGACTGGGAAGAGCCCTTCTCTGCCCCTCAAGTTCCACGTGTAGGCTCAGGCTGTCAGGCTGAACGGGGTGTGAGGAGGAGAGAGCGGAGGCAGCCCATAGGGATGGTGTGGAGGTGCCCCAGGGCAGGGCCGCAGACGGAACCTGCTACAGGATCTCTGGGGAGGCTGGGAGCCCTGTCTGTCCCCACTGTCTCCCTTTCCCAGCACTTTCACTGCCTCCTGTCTGTGGGTCCCTGGTCTGTCAGTCACCAAGCTGAGTCAGAGAAGCCCTGGGGCTGGGGGCCGCCTGCCAAAGGCCTGACTCACAGAGTGGCTGACTGGTTTCTCCAGCCTCTCCCCTCCCTGCCACAGCACACGGCAGGGTTGAGGGCTGGGGAAGCATGTGGCATCTCTCCTGCTGGATCCTCCCGCAGCCAGGGGCACCCTGGGCCTCAACACCCACAGCACCCTGTCCTGGCAAGGACCTCTCCTGTGGATTCTCCTCGTCCTGAGCCCAACATGACCCCTGCACCTGCTAAGCACCTATGTGGTGACTGAATGAATGGGTTCCCCCTCTCTGCTAGCTCTGAATTACACTGGACCCTCCCAGCCCACTCAGGACCTGCTGGCCCCTGGCTTCCTCAATGCCACAAGGAGATTAGAAATTCTATGTTAATTTTTGTGCCATGGCTCAGAGAGACATCTTCCTAATACCCCACTTATTAGCTCTGATTTGACATTTTATTTGAGCGAGAAGTAGCCCCTAAACCTTCAAACTAAGGAGACCCAATGCTGAAGAACAGTGCTTGGCAATCCCACCGAATTTGAGGGTTTGGGCAGGGACTGAGGCCTTTGAGTCTATGCTACAGAGCAGAGCAGCTCTCTGGAGAAATCTGCACCCCGAGGCGGGGCCTGGGGGCTCCAGTGCCAATGGCTCCCCCAGGGAAAGGAGGTGCTCTGGCCGTTGCTCAGAGCCTCTGCCTCTGAGCTGTCAGGCACCAGCCCAGGGCCAGGTCCTCAGGGCTGCTGGCTGGTGGGCCAAGGTGGACAAGGCTGAGGAGCTATGGTGACAGCTCTGGGGAGCAAAGGCCCAGGCGCTGACACCCGTAAAGGTAAGCAGCAAGAGACAAGCCCTGCTGGCTCACAGCATGGCCAGCTGGGGAAGGAGCTCTGGCCTCAGGCGCTGCTTGCTCCTGGGGTTCAGATGATGTGCTCTCTCTGGCTTTATCTCATGGTCCTCCATTGTCTCTGGCTGGCTTTGTTCTGGGTAGGGAGGAAGCTGGCTGGCCATGGGCTGTGTCTGTTCATGCAATCCCAGAGGAAGGAGAATGTCTCTCTCCCATCCTTCATGCAACGACCCCTGGGATGATGCCAGTCGGCTGTGGGCAGAGACAGACTACTTGACCGGCCAATAGGGCCACAGCCCATCCTATGGGTGGTGGTGGGATTGGGGCTTTTCAGCCCCTTCCCAGAGTGGGGGAAGCATTCTCCACCTGCCCCTCGTGGGGAGCCCAGCCAGCAGCTCTTGTGGGCATTTGCAGCTCTGGGCCCTTCTGGCTGTGTGAGGGAGTAAGGTCTGACCTGCAGCGAGGCTGGGCAAAGCTGGGCCCCCACCTGTCTTCCTCCTAGGAGGCGAGGGAGTTCAGGGACATACCAGACCTGAGAGGGCTTAGATGGGTGACTGTAGAATCACTGACATCTCAGTAACAAAAGTTTCAGTCCAGTTCAGGACAGACAACTCCCACAGGGAAAGATCTTTTCCCCTCTCACACTGAGGAAACAAAAAGTGTGAATAGGCCACACAGACTCACTGGGTCTTCAGGGACATTTCATTACAGGGATCTTTTCTGAGGCCAACACACAGAGACCCAGCAGGGCCAGATGCCAGAGTCTGGGAGAAAGACCAAGGGCTGTGGGACTTTTAGGCTGCAAGATCAGGAAAGCACCTGTCCCTCCCCTTTTCGGGGTCAGGCTGTTGCAGCCCGGTAGCCCTGCCCCAGCCCCTCCAGCAGGACTGGCTGCCCTGGGCACTGGCTGAGACTAGTTTTGGGGGAGCCCTGTAGGAAGCCAGCCACAAGGGATCAGTTTCGGGCAAGTTAGCCCAAGTTACCTCCCACCTTACTCCCTTGGCCTAGCCACAAACCACCCAATCTTGCACCAACCATCTTACAAACTCCCCACTGGTTAGAAGTTTGCAGTGTGGCAAGGGGCACAGGGCAGTGGGTATTCCCTGCTTCGGGCTCTATCAGCCCACCCTCTGGGGTTAAACCTAGCACAGCTGCTGCAAGGTGTAGGCCTGATGTGAGAACATTCCTGAGTTTCACTGACAGACTGGACATTCTGACAGTGGAGAGTGTCTGGGGGTGACACTCCTACATCCAGCAAGAGGGCCTCACTCTGTGGAATGGACGTAGAGCCCTTTCCAGGCAGCTGGCACACTTTACAAACTCCTCCATTCAAGTTCCACAGATTTCCCCATTCCCTGCCACTGGCCTGTGGTCTTCCCCATCTGAAATGAGTTTCATTTCTCCCCTAATTGACCCTTGGTTCCAGCTGGGCTTTCTAGGTCCCTGCCAGAAACAAGCAGGGAGAGCCTTCTGTGATCTTGGAGGCCCAGGGGGGAGGCCCACCTCCTGCTCCCACTTCAATCCACACATGCTCCCATGCCCAACCTCAGTAGGCCGCTGAACTTGGTGAGTAACTGGCCTCAGTGCCTGTGGGTTGGAGCGTCTGTGCTGGGGAATTTGATCCTTGAGTAGAGCTCCTCACATTGCTCTCTGACTATGTGCTGTGTGTGACCTGTCTTCCCAATAGCTTCTTTATATTCTCAGGGACCCTCACTTTCTATGAATGCACAGCAATGGGGAGCTGTGAAGTTAATGAATGTGAACTTCGTTAGGTTCAAATTTCCCACCAAACAGGTGAAGCAACTGGTGCAGGGGATAAGAGTGTCTTTCTCATGGCCAGCGGCTTGTTGAGGCCAGAGTTTGTTGCAGAACGAGGCTCTCTTGGCTCCCAGGCCAGTGTCTGTCCACTTTCTGTGTACCCTGAGTGCTGGGTCAGTGGATAATAAGTTTCCTGCTCTGAACCAAGCCCCTCGCAGGATGTAAATAACATTTTCCACCTTCTCAGGCACGTCAGGATGGGGCTTGTACCTTTGGGGAAACGTTCAGCAAACAAACCTTTACATGTTGTTCAGAATTCTTTGAGTCGCAAGCGACAGACAATCCCTACTCAAACTAGCTTATGAACAAGGAGGAATTTATTGCTTCATGTTCAAGGTGGTCCAGGGAGGAGCTGACCTCAGGCCCAAGAGATGCCAATCTGGTGCCAATCTGGTGGGGACTTCTGGAGACTGAGGGGCCTGGAAGACCAGCTCCACCTGGGGAAGGGTGGTGTTTTCCGGCACAGGGAGGGGCTACTGCCCTGAGACTCAAAGAGAGGGGAGGGGAAGGGCCAAGGTCTCATTGTAAAGACCTGAGTCATGAAGTCATTAGGATCTTTTTTCAAACTGTTACATTGTGAAATATTCCTCACATATTGAAGAGTCTGAAAAGTATGTGCGCAGGTCAAACAGTAACAACAAAGCAAATACCTCTCAGGATGAGAAAATTAACTCTGCCAGGTGTAGAGCTGTCCCTAGGAAACCCCGTTTTAGTTGCCTCCTCCTCCCTTCCCATCCCCTCGATTTTTTTTTTAGAGATGATCTCAGGCTCATGCTGGGGTGCACGGTGTGATCATAGCTCACTGCAACCTTGACCTCCTGGGCTTACTTAAGTCATCTTCCCACCACAGTCTCCCAAGTAGCTAGGACTATAGGTGGGCACAACCACGTTTGGCTAATTTCCATCCCCTCAATTTCGAATTTATTATTCCACTGCCCACTTTGGGATGTAGCCCTAAGCTTGTTAATATTCCATGCTGGCTGACATTTTATAAATGGAGTCATTTAACTTCCACTTCTTTCTGCACCACATGACGAAGATTGAGATTCCTCCATGTTGTGCTTCGTTTTCCCACCACTGAATGGGATGCATGACACGTCATTCTGTCTGTCCACTCTGACTGATGAACATTTGGTGTTTCCAGGTTCTTTCTACCATAAACACTGCTGCTGTGAACATTCTTGTCTTCTGATGAACAATTTCCAAAGTGTCTTTAGAAGTGGGTTGTAGGTTGTGAGTGTACGTGTTCACCCACATCAAACGATGCCCGGATGTTTCCCAAGGTTCGCTCTTCCTGCGTGGCTGTTGCTCATGATGATGTCCTAATGCTTCAGTCTAGAACGAACTCTAAACCCTGTCATCTGGAGAGTTAACTGGATGAGATTGAGGGGTTTCAGTGCAGGAAATGGGGGTGTTGGTTCTTGAATGCCCTACAACCTGAGATTTCGGGAGCCTGCAGCAGTCCCGGTAAATGCAGTGTAGGAGACCTACGCAGGCGAGCAAGGAGGTGGGCACTGTGGCTCCGCCTCTGCGGCGGAGGAAGTGACAGGTGGGGAGGTGGAGCCTGGGCGTGACGTCAGGTCGGAGCAGGGAGGGAACACTGCAGCTGCTGGAACGGGAATACACCCCTGTAGAAAACCCTCCCGTGCAGCCATACTGAAGGTGTAAGTCAAATCCAAATTCTGGGGAAATAGAGGAAACAGAACATCTATTGAAACGGCCAATGAGTCTGAAAGGAGACTGTATTAGTTATCTATTGCTGCTGTAAGTGGTGGTGGCAGAGACGAGGCCACAGAGGAGATGGTCAGGCCAGGTTTATTGAAAGGAGAGGGTGACCAGCTTGGGCAGTGCCAAGGTGGTGTCTGCATCCGGGTGGCAGTTAGAGACCACTTTTGTATGGGGATGTGGGGGGTGGGCACATTCCACAGGCTGCTGTCAGCTTAGGGTCTTTTGGTGCAAACTTCTGGGAGACGGGACTAGCCAGATCCTTTGTCTTAGGAGGAGAGGAGGAGGCGGAGGGGAAAAGGGTTTGTGTGGGGCTGCTTTAGGCCCCCCAACACATAGCCACCTGTCACCAGGCTTTCTAAGCCTCTGCACACTATGAACACGTAGTGCTCTGGACAGGCGGCATGAGACCACAGTATAGTCCAACCCTTCTCTTCTCCTCCCCCTGGGAATGTAAGATTGGAACATAAAACCGCATGAGCTCTGACGCAACCTGTGTCAAATCCAAATTCTGGGTAAACAGAGGAAAAAGAACATCTACTGAAATGGCCAATGAGTTTGAAAGGAGATTGTACTAGTTATCTTTGTTACCTAACAAATTATCTGAAAACTCGGCAACTTAAAACCACAATAAACACTATGATTGCTCCCAATCTCAGTGGGTCAGGGACTTGGGAGAGGTGTGGTGGGGCGGTGGTGGCCCAGGGACTCTCATTAGTGCACTGTCCTTTCATGCGTTGGCTGAGGCTGTGGGCATCTGATGGCTTGAGGGGTCGGGCAGGTCGCTCATGTAGCTGCCCAACTGGAGCTGCCTATTGGCAGGGGACTGTTTCCTCCCCAGGTACATCCCTCTGCAGGGCTGCTTGAGCGTCCTCGGGACACGATGATGGGCTTCCCTGGGAGTAAGAGATCCAAGGGCACAAGAAGGAAGGTGCAGCATCTTCTGTGACCTCCTAGCTTTCAAGATCATACACTATTATTTGTATAATACAAAATGATGGAGCTCCATGGGTCTCACAGGTCTGCCCTGGTTCATCGTGGGAGAGCAACACCGGACAGAAATAGCAGGAGGCATCCTAACCTTCAAGTTAGACTACTGCAGGGGGTGATGCAGGGAAACCAAACAGATGTGTTCCTCTGTGAAGAAGAGCTACTGCAAGAAACAAGAGAAAATAAAACAATAGAAGATGAAATACAATACTTCTCCATGGTTTCTACAAGATTCGTTGTGCTTTAAGAAAAAACTATCTCAATGATGAAAATTCCTTTTTTTAGTAGAGAAAAAAGTTGAAATATGAAGAATAACTAAGATTTAAAAAGTATAAGCCACAAATAACATAAAACCAAATACAACTAGAAAACACTCGAACCCCAGGCACGGTAGCTCTCGCCTGTAATCCTAGCACCCTGTGAGGCCAAGGTGGGAGGATTGCTTGAGCTCAGGAGTTTGAGACCAGCCTGAGCAAGAATGAGACCCCCCCAACCTCCACACACAAAAAAATGAAAACTAGCTTGAAAATTTCTACTAGTTAATAGAAGAGGCTGAAAAGATGAGGGAAACATAAAAGGTGTAGAGAAGCCAGGTCCTACAACATTTATGTAATGAGACAATAAAGAGAGAGGAAAAAAGGAAAAAATGCATCCTCATTCATCCGTTTATTTGTTCATTCATTCATTCAGCATACATTTATAGAAGCTATAATGAATATCTAAGGCAACCATTAATGGAGCTCTTAGATATTCGTTTAAAATCTCTACTTGAAATATTTCATTATTTTTCATAATCTACTATTTCTAAAATCAAATAATAGAAGAAAAATTCTCTGATGTGAAGGAAGATGTGAGCCATCAGATTCAAGGGGCAAAATTAACATAAAGGGACACATGAATACCTATATCTTTATAAAAATCTCCAGTTTTAAAGAGAAAGGAAAAATATTTTCAGTATCTAAGCAAGGAGAAACAGGTTCCCCACAAGGAGAGGAAATATAAGCTTGACCCAGACTTCACTTATGCAACTCTAAATTTCAGAAGACAATGAAGCAATGTCTGCCGAATTTTAAGGACAACAATTACGAAGAATTCTGTACATAGTTATGATGTCATTCATATATAGGTCAAGAGAGAGACATTCTCAGACATGTAAGAACTCATGTAATCTGCCTAGAAAACAATAATCCCAAAAGGCCTATCAGTCAACTGAGAAATGAGTCAAAACCAAGAACCCAAGAATGGACGACGTGGTACAAAAGAAACAACCATGAGTAATTAAGCCAGTAAAGCGTAGTTAATTTCCAAGTCATTGTTTGGAACATGGTTATGAAACCAGATACAAACACCAAAAATAATTTTTGAAGGAAAAGAACTGTAAATGCCAAATATATAATTATTCTGACAAGAGTTTAAGGGGAGAGAAAGGCAAAGAAAAATATAAAAGTGCCCTAAATTTCTCATCTTACTTCAGTATAGTTGTAGACAGTATTTAATTCTCAAAAATGGTAGAATTTTTCTGGCTTTACATGTTTTGTTTCACTTTACAAGTCCATAACTTTCAAATTATTGCAGAAAAATTAGCCAAGAAAAATTGACCAGTTAAGAAAATTAAGAAAAAGAAACAACAAAGAACATAGAAACAAAGCACAAAATAGCACCATGGAAACAATGCCAGACATATAAGCTTCATAGCAAGTAAGAACACAGGTAATTCTGCTGGGAACGGAGGAAAACTTTTAGTGTGTGTAAAAAAATCAAAATATATACCGCTTTTCAGAAATGTCCAGTAACATGAAAATATGAAAAAAAAAAAGAAATGGGAAAATACGATACTGAGAGAATGCAAACCAAAAGAAAGCAGAATGATGTATCCAAGTACTAATCAAAATGGAATTCAAGGGAAAATGCAAATAAAAGAAGAGAGGGTATGTTACATTGATCAAAACGACAATCCATGATAAAGACACATCATAAACTTTTATGAACCAAATAATATCTCATTAAAAAACAGCAAAAGCGGTTATAAACAAAAAACGAAATCCAAGAATTCATAGCCTTAGCGGGGGTTTTAAAATTATGGGTCGTTGTATTTGACAGATGAAGGTGACTTAAAGATGAAATGGAGAAATGGAATCACATGGATGCGACAGTGAGGGGGAAGGTGGAGACTCTGAGGTTCAACCTGAACAGGGCAGAGGCCCCTCCTAAGCCTGCCTTGCCCCCTTCAGTCTGCTGGTGGGGAAGGGAGCGCACTCCCTTCACCTCCGCCCAGCCTGCTGGTTTGTCCTGGGATTCGAGCGCACTCTCACTACAGGGCCTCTGTACCAGCTTTCCCTCTGCTTCCAGCAATCTACCCTCTGCCTTCGCCTGATATTCGCCTGACCTCCTTTTCCTGCTTGAAAGTTGCCTCCTCCAAGAGGCCATGCCCGCCTCTCCTGATGGGATTTTCCCTACTGGCTCACCCTGCTCCAGGCCATCACTATTCCGCTGCCTGGCTTTATTCATTTATTTTTGCACATAATTATCACGATTTTATGTTATTATATCAGCATTTGGTTCATTCACCTGTGTATCTCCAGTACCAGAACTCTGCTTGGCACACACGAGACGTGCTCGATGGTAAAATTCATAAATAAATGAAAAAAATTTTTTTGCATTATTTTATTTTATTTTTTGCAGTTTTTGACGAGGGGGGGCAGGTTTGAACCTGCCACCTCCTTTAAATGGGGCCAGCGCCCTACTCCTTGAGTCACAGACACCACCCAAATGAATGAAATTTTAAATATGAAAAATGTAAAACTTCTGTAAGTTCTTCACGTTGGTATTAGATTGATAGCTGCTGATGGGGTGGGGTGGGAATGATTCTGGCTGCACAGGACATTTGACAAAATCTGGAGACATTTTTGGTCGGGGAGGGGGAATTTGCTACCAGCAGCCATGGGGTAGAACCCAGGATGCTGCCGAGTAACCTTTGATGTGCCAGGCGGCAGCCTTGAGAAAGCACTACCCGGCTCAGCGCATGCCCAGTAGGGGAAACTCTGTTTCAGAGGCATCATTGCTTACTTTGTTTAAGACAATAACTTCTTCAGACTTTAAAAATTATAAATAGGTAACATGCTAAAAATCAAAGTTTCAAGTGGCCGCAGTGGCTAGGAGAAGGGAAGGATGGATAGGCAGCATGTGGAGGATTTCTAGGCCACTGAAACTAGTAGGTCTGATACCATGAGGGTGGAGACCTGCCATCATGCGCTGGTTGAACACACGGAATGTGCAACGCCAAGAGGCAACCCTAAGGGAAATCACGGAAGCTATGGCCTTTAGGTGACAGTGATGTTTCAGTGTAGGTTCAGTTGATTGTGTACCATTGTGGTGGGGAATGTCCATAATGGGGGAAGGGATGGGGGTGAGGAGGGGCTCCATGGGAAATCTGTACTTCCCACTTACTTTTGCTGTGAACTTAAAACTACTCTTAAAATAAAGCCTTTTTAAGAGAAACAAAAATCAGAGTTTTACCAAGCCACATAGATATTCTAGTTTTCTGATGCTCAAACTGTGGTGTTCAAATCAGAAGCATCAGCATCCCCAGGGACTTCCTGGAAATGCAGACTCTTGACCCTATGCCAGACCTGCTGGAAAGAACACCCCGGGCACTTCATAAACACAGTTAAGCCTGCGGACACTGGTTCTTATACCTGGCTGCTTATCAGAATCACCTGGAGAGTGTTTTAAAGCATTTTTTTTTGCAATTTTTGGCTGGGGCTGAGTTTGAACCCGCCATCTCTGGCATATGGGGCCAGTGCCCTACTCCTTGGAGCCACACATGTTGCCCACCTGGGGAGTGTTTTAAAACCCTGTCCAAGTCAAATGAAATAAGTAGAGGTGAATCTCTATATTTAACATTTTATTTAGGAAGAAAGAATCACAATTTGGGATATACACACAAACTGTGTGGCCTTCAGTATGTCTGATGAACAAAGAGCAGGTTGAAAGGGAGGTTTAAAAAGGAGAAATGTTACCTGTCATTCTTTGAGGAAGTTAATTGGCACTAGTAAAGTTTTGGGGAGCTGGCAAACTCTGATTGGTGAGTGGGGATGGTGAGTAAAACAGCAAGTTATTTCAGTAGCCAGCAGATCAAATTGGTTTCAGGTTACAGCAGGTGGTTTCAGCAGCCAGGCTTGTAGAGAATTAGATTCTTGAAGCAATGTCAGATGCACTGAGTGCTTTTCCAGACTGGTCTCTCACTGTGTTAGTCCGATGTGACAAGAATGACCCAATGCATAAGATCAGCTTTCATAACTTCAGGCCCAGGCTGCACCCCAGACCAATTAAATGAGAATCGAGGCGCTGGGGACCAGACATGACTATTTTCTAACACAGTCCAGGGGATTTCAGTGTTCACCCCAAGTTGCCAACCATGTGCCAAAGTTAGGAAAGAGTTAGTAGGAAAATTGGTTTCCTGTCTCCTGGACTCTTTACCCCCAATTAGGATATAAGTAACTATTAGAAGCTCCAGTTGTTAGGGTCACACTGACTCGGGAAGGGGGTTGTCTTCTTAGAGTCTCACTGTCAGTTGGTCTCAGTCTCCTGCTTGCCCCTGTCTACTGACCTCGCCAGGAGACCTTGAGGGACACAGCTGGGGTCTGCCACTGTCACTGCCGGCAGGGAGGCTGGGTGGTGAGGCTGAGGGAGGTGGCCCACCATGATCTGCTTCCACTAAGGGCCAGGGCGGATGTGCCTGCTTCTCATGGACCAGGGAGAGCCATGTGGAAAGAAAACTCAGAGCTGTGGGACCCTGCCAGCAACAGACAAGCAGCGTGAAAATGGGCAAGGGCCACAGAACTCATTGCAGCTGCTTCTTCATGGCAAGTGCAATCAGATGTTCCCTGCGAGACTTCGAAGAGTTCAGGCAGATGCACCAGAATTTAGTCATCTTTCCGTGGCAGAGCACAAAGCCACTTTCACACAGCCCTGTGGGGTGAAAGTGCACTTTTCTCCCTGCTCCTTCTCCCCAGCTGGCCCTGGCGGGGGCAGATGCCACAGGTAGTGAGCTGGGAGGGGCAGGGAAGGGCCCGACAGTGAAAGAAGGAAATATGGCGTCAATATCTGGCCCTAGGGGCAGGACAAAGTGCCCCCCTGTAAGTGGCCACCCCTAACCAGCCCTTGCTGAGAGAAGGGAGAAAATCAAAATAAGGTTTGAGGATTTTGTTGTCACAAGAGCCTGGTTGTTTTGTTCCTGAACTGAGTTAGCATCTGAGACTTCAAGCAACATTTATTATCTAGAGGTGCGAAAAAGTTTCCGCACTCCAATTTTCCTTTTCTTTTTGTTTGTTCATTTCTTTCTTTCTCTCCTTTTTTTTTTTTTTTTTTTTGAGACAGAGTTTCACTTCTGTAGCCCTGGGTACAGTGTCGTGGCATTGCAGCTCACAGCCACCTCAAACTCTTGGGTTTAAGCAATTCTCTTGCCTCAGCCTCCCAAGTAGCTGGCACTACAGGCGCCCGCCACACCACCTGGCTATTTTTGTTTGTTGGTTTTGTTTGTTTTCCATTTTTTTGTTTGTTTAGCAGGCCTGGGGCTGGATTTGAACCCACCAGCCCCAGTGCATGTGGCTGGCACCCTAACCACTGAGCTATGGGTGCCCAGCCAGCACTCCAGTTTTCAACCCCAGGTTTATCTCTCAATGAATAAAGTTTAAAGGGATGATGGTGATGCTATAGTTTGGAGTTTGTGTCCCCTGACACTCATGTTGAAACTTACTGCCCCAAGTAACAGTATTAAGAGGTGGGGCCACTGGGAGGTGATTAGGTCAGCAGGGCTCTGCCTCTTGAATGAGATTGGTGTCCTTATGGGAGTCCTGGAGGGGTCTGCTAGTCCCTTTGCCTTCCATCTTGTGAGGATGAAGCAACAAGGTGCCACCTGTGAAGTGTCAGCAATGGAGGTTCCTTGTCTTTCTGTTGTAATTGATAGGAGGGGCTGGGATAAGAGAGAGAAGCGCAGAGAGAATGGGAAGAGGGCCTGGGAGTGTGACCAAAGGGCGGGAGGCTGGTCCCAGAGTGTCAGTGGGCTTGGCCTTCCTCGGTAGCTGGGCCGTGCTTGGCCCAGGCTGGACATCTCCTCTGAGTTACGGGGAGTGTTGTACGGGCCACACGCGAGCATGTTTTGGTTTTTGCACTTCGTCTTTTTTCTAAGCAAGACAAAGCCATTGGTCCACCAGTGAGTAGCTTCTCTCTTCTCTGAGACTGTCAGGATCAAGCACTGCCCTACTCCCCCTGCCCTATTCTAAGGGCACCCGCCTTGAGAGGGAAGGTTGTGGAGGAGCAGGACTATTCTGGGCAGAGGGGAGGAGGTGAGGGGCTATGGCAAGTCTAGCTGGTTGGATGACGTTCTGAAGCCCCACAGGGACTTACTCTTGTTCAATCGCAGGCAAAATTGGGACTTTGCTTCTAGGGGTGTCCCTAGCCTTGCTACTCACTGCCTGCTACTCACTCACTGCCTACATTGAATTATCCCCAAGAGAGAGTTTCCAAGGAGGCGTCTCACCATTTCCTGTGTGCCCTTACTGTCCACAGAACCCCACTGTTAGCCTCTTTTCCTCTTTTTATTTTCCTGTCTCTGGTGCTGGGAGAGCTGGGTTTGTCTGGCCCAGGTGAGTGGTTTAAAGACACATCATCTTCCATCCTCCAACTTGTTCAGTATACACACTCCTTTTAGTCACTTTTGAGAACATTTTTAAAAACTATACTTATACCAGCTCACAAAGAAGTTATCTATAACCTCTAAAATGTGCGAATTGTCCAGGTCACATTTTCTGACAAGAATTCAAGAAAACTAGTAATTAAAAATCAAAAGATGAAAGAACCAAAACAGCAAATCATTTAGGAAATTAACAATCACTCTTCTAAGTAACTCTTGGGTCCAAGGAAGAATGGAAATGTCAGTAACAGGCTGCATAGACCATAATGATAATGATGACAATATAGAAAAATAAATGAACCAAACGTTTATTTCCAGAAGCCAGAAAAAGAGGAAAGCAAACAACCGCCATCATCGCCAGTGCAACTCTAGGAAAAAAGGAGAAGCTAATAATGAAACTCCCAGAAATTAATGGATTAGAAAATAGGAAACATAAATTGATAAATAAAGCCAGGGTCTGGCTTTTTAAAAAGACCAATGAATTAGAGAAACCATTGGCAAGGCTAATCAAGAAAAAGAGAAAAATATGAGAGTATGGAAATGAAAAATGATATCAAGTAAATGAAAAATATAAACTTTATGTTAAGAAACTTGAAAATCTCAACGAAGCAGATAGCTTTTTCTACTTTTTTTTTTTTTTAAATTTCAGGTTATTATCAGGGTATAAATAACCAGGTCATATTTTTTGAATTTTTTAGGTAAAGTGCACCCCAAGGGTGTGCCATACACCCCCTACCTTGTGCCCTTTAAGTAGAGCACACCAATCCCCTCCCTTGTTTCCCCTTCCCCCAACTTGAATAGAATTAAGTTTATCTACTATGTGGGCATGTGTTAGATAGTCTACTGGTTTCATAATAAAATTGAGTACATTGAATACTCGCTTTTCCATTCTTGTGATACTTTGCTAAGTAGAATATGTTTCATCTCCGTCCAGGTTAATACAAAAGATGTAAACTAGGAATTTTTTCTTTTGGCTGAATACTAAGTACTCCATGGTAGACCTATCCTACAGTTTGTTAATCCATTCCTGAGTTGATGGGCATTTAGATTGTTTCCACATCTTGGAGATTTGTAAATTGAGCTGTGATAAACATTCTAGAGCAAAGGTCTTTATGATAAAGTGATTTTTTTTCTTCTGGGTAGA
The DNA here is from genome assembly GCA_963574655.1 of Perodicticus potto. Classification (NCBI taxonomy): domain Eukaryota; kingdom Metazoa; phylum Chordata; class Mammalia; order Primates; family Lorisidae; genus Perodicticus; species Perodicticus potto. Next base: position 7,828 of record CAUYRH010181530.1, on the reverse strand, counting down.
TGCTTAGTAGTGGGATTGCAGGGTCAAATGGAAGGTCTAATTTGAGTTCTCTGAGGATTCTCCATTCTTCTTTCCAAAGAGGTTGCATTAGTTTGCAGTCTTACCAACAGCGTAAAAGTGTCCCTCTGTCTCCACACCTGTGCCAGCATCCGGAACTCTGGGATTTTGTGATGTAGGGTATTCTCATTGGGGCTAAACGATATCTCAAGGTGTTTTTGATTGGCATTTCTCTGATGATGAGCATTTTTTATACGTTTTTTAGTCATTCATCTGTCTTCCTGAGAGAAGGTTCTGTTCATGTCTCTTGCCCAATGATAGACGGGATTGTTTGCTCTTCTTTGTTGATTAATTTGAGTTCTCTATAGATCCTAGCTATCAAGCCCTTGTCAGATTTGCATGCAAATAGCTTTTCCCATTCTGAAGGTTGTCTGTTCACTTTAATTGTTGTATCCTTAGCTGTGCAAAAGCTTTTCACAGAGTGTTTCTAGGAAAATATAAATAACCGAATTTGACTGAAGTAGTTATAAAATCCGAATGCACAGAAGAATCTTTGTAAGTTGACCACCCAAGGGCTGCAACAAACTGGTCAACATATGGAGGTGGTCAACATAAGGAACTAGACCACTGTACTGATATGTACGTGTGGTGCATGTCCTGTCTGTGAAAATCAGGTCAGCTTAAGGAGGTGGTCAGTGTAGGGAGGTGGTCAGTTAAGGTTCTACTGCACTAGCAATCCTAGATGAAGCTGAAAAAATTGTCAAAGAAAGTATTAAACTTAGAGGCGACTTCTTTTAAACCTTCAAGGAGCAGATCATCTTTGGGCTGTTAAATAGAACTAGTGCATGGAAAAAGATGGGCAGCTTCCCAAGTCGTTTTGCTAAGCTGGGATTGTCTGGGCAGTAAAGCCAACCAGCCAGATGGGCTGAGGAGAAATTGCCTTCCACTTTCACAAATACAGACTCAAAATATTAAAAAATTGAATGCAGCCGTATGTTTAAAATAATAATTTATTATGTACAAGCAGGGTTCATTCTAGCAATGCAAATGCTGTTCAGTTTTAACAAATCTCTTACTATGATCCATTATGTTAATAGATGCAGGTGAAAACCCACATTTGCACTATCACGGAGTGTTAAGAGCTTAAGAGCTTGAGTTTTGAAATCGGAAAGCCTGATTCAAATACTGTCTTTTTTCACTTCTCAGCTGTGAATCCTTGGTCAGTTTCTCTATCTCGAAATTTGGAAAATAACAGTCAGAGTCATGTTCAGATTAATGAATAATGAATATAAAACTCTTGGCACAGAGCTAGACACAGACTGAGAGATTAGTAAATCAGAGTTGTAAAAAAATTTCAAGATGTTATCACCCATTTCCGGTGATGTTTTTGTAAATAAAAGAATTGAAAACTACTCCTTTAACATTACAAAGATAATTGCTCTCAGACCAAAGCAACATCATCATTAAATGCAAAAACATTAGTGACATCCCAATTAAGTTCAGGAACAAGATAAGGATGCCTGTATCTCCACCATTACTTATTAATATTCTGGAAGTTCTAGCAATAGAATTAAACAAGAAGATAAAATAAGGGTCATAAATATTCCCAAGGAGAAAATATTACCACCATTATTTTCAGGGGATATGGTTTTGTAATTTGAACATCTCAACAAAATCAACTGAAAATGTCATATAGCTGACAAATGAGTTTAGTAGGGTAGCAGTCACAAAATGTAGAAATACAGTTGTAAAAACCAATATCTTTCCTATGATAATGAACAAGCCGTTAGAACACATCATGGAAATATATTACATTTACTACAGCAACAAAATTCATGGGAATTAACTGAACAAGAAATGTGCAAGATTTATGTAAAGAAAATGAAAAGACTTTACAGAGAAACCCCAAATGAGCCTTTAACGAAAAGAGAAACTAACATTGTCTTCTAGGAAGAGAAGCAGCAATAATAAAATTTCAGTTATCCCAATTAACCTATCTATGACTAATTCCAACCAAAATCTCAGTGAGTTTTTTTTCTTCTTAAGAAATAAAAACAAAACTGACAAAATTATTGTAAGTTTTTCTGGAAAAATGAAAGTATGGGGAGGAAAATGTTGAAGAAGAGCAAGGTGGATGGGTTTGCCCTACTAGGTATTAAATATAATTTAAGGCTACAACAATTAAAGCATATTTACTAGTGAAGGAAAAAACAGATGGATTCTTGGGACAGACTAGAAAGGTGGAAATGGATCCAAATCTGTGTGAGAGTTTGTTATTTATTATGGAGTTTATATCATTGAGTTGGAAAAGGACTGGTCAATAAATAAAGGCTAAGCTAGATTCTTTCCTCAAAATATATATATAGAAACAAACATTAGCTTTTAATTGCATATATGTGTTTTTATTTTTAACCCTTCACTTTGAACAGCTTTTAAATTTAGAAGAATAAGAATGGTGAAATCAATTCCATCATATCCTTAACGATGATTCACCAGCTGTTAACATTTTACAATTTTTGTTTGATTACACACACTACCAACATATGTATACATATATTTTAGATGTATATATTTATACATTCTTAAATGTATTTACATTTTTGTTCCTGCAACATTTGAAAGTAAGTTGAGAGCAACATGTACCCTTCATCCTTAAAGACTTCAGCGAAAGTCTTCAATATCAAAAAGATATTCTCTCATATATAACCACAATATGTAGTATATTGGTAATGGTCAAATTCAAAATTACTAGCATTGATGCAATATTGTCATCTAATGCTTAGTCCATATTCAAACTTTCCAGTTTCCCAATAATATCCTGCATAGGCCTTCCCTTTCCCCATCCCGTATCCAATGTAGGATTATTCGTTGCTTTTTGTTAGCTCCCTTTAATCCGTAATAACTTACCAGCTTTTCTTTGTCTTTTATGTCATTGATAGTTTTTGAAATGTCCAGGCCAGTTGTTTTGAAGAATCGCCCTCCATTGGTGTTCATCTGGTATTTCTTCATAATTAGAACCAGGTTATGCCTTTTTACAGGAATATAGCATAACACATGTTACTCTTCGTGCCTCGTTTTGGGAGGCACACAATCGTTGTCTGTCCCCACTGGTAACGTTAACTTTGACTGTTCAGTTAAGCAGGGTTTGACAAATTTCTCTATGAAGTTTCTTTATTTTCTGTTGTGATTATACAAAATCTGTGGGGGAACACTTTGAGGATGTGTGAATATCCTGTTACCCATTTTTGCCTAAATTAATTGTTACCACGATCGTTGTAAGGTGGTAATTTTCTAAAGCTTCCTCCTGTATTTACCAGTTGGTATTTGAGTGTGCGGAAAAGCTAGAGAGCTCTTTCCCTCTTCTCTCTCCTTCCTTCTCTCTCCTTCTTCCCATCCTGTCGGTATAGACTCACAGATCCCTTTGTTATTCCATGGGCCATTACCCTTCACTGTCTATTTATTTTGATGCTCCCTTGTTCTCGGATTTGGCCAGTGGGCCCTGTGCCCTTCTGACCTGTTCCCATCATTTTCTAAGCACTTCTTTGCTTTCTGGCACAACAAGATGTTCCAGGCTTATTTTGTACTTTCCCTACCCCTGACTTGGAATCAGCCATTTCTCTAAGGAACTCTGGTTCCTTTGATTGGGAAATGGTATTGAGAAATAAAGATCTGAACATAATTAAATACAAACAATTACAACATAAAAGAACTGGAGATGAATAGTTATATGTCTTTGAGTGAGAAAGAACTTTTAAATGTAACATCAAAGGCAAAGTCCATAGGTCTAACTCTGCATACATTTAGGAACATTGTCATAAACACAATGCTGAGCGGTCCCAGGGCTCATTCCTTGGATTTCTTCTCTGCTCTGTCCACACTCCCTCCTTGCTGAGCTCGTCCAATGTTATGGTTTTAAGGACTATCTATGTTTTGAGGATTAGCAGATTCACAGTTCCAGCCTGGCCCTTGGTTTTGGGCTCCAGACTTGCTCATTTAACTGCCCACTCGCCGCCTCCACTGGGAGGTCCACCGTGCAGCCCACACCTCTCTCCTACTCTTCCCACAATCTTCTCCATACCAATTAATAGCAAATTCATCCTCCCATTGCTCAGGCCAACAATTTTGAAGTCATTCTCGAACATGTTCTTTTTCTCATATCCCACCATGAATCCCTAGCTAATTCTGTCAGCTTTTCCCTGAAATTATATCCAGAGCTCGATCCCTCCCCTTCTCCTCCATTGTGACCACTCTAGGACATTGCACTTGGACCACCATCCAACTTCCCTGCTTCTGCCCTCACCCTTCACAGTCCACTCTTGAGAGAGAGCCAGGGTGACTCGATCACACCGTTCCTCCACCCGAGTGGCTTCTATACCTCTAGGAGAAGAAGCCCCATCCTTGTAACGACCTCCACAGCCCAACACCATTGGGTCTTAGCTCTGGTTAGGAATCAGCTGGTAAACTTTAAAAGAAGTCGCGACGCCTAGACCTGGGCCAATTAGAGGAGAGACTGGGGGGTGGGGTCTGGCATTGGGAGTGCACAAAAGCTCTCCAGGGGACCTGATGCACAGGCTGAGTGGAGCACCCCCCTCACATCACCCCATTTCTGCTCTGTCCTCAACTCCAGTCCTCTGCTTTCTTCCTCGCTCACTGCTGAAAATGCTCCTGCGTCGGGGCCATTGCGTGAGCTGTGTTCCCTGGCCTGGAACCTCTTCCCTCAGATTTCCAGATGGCATGGCTCTCTTACTTCCTGTTGCTCTAACGAGTCCTTTCCTGGTTAAAGTTCCCATCTCTGTTTCCCTTCCAGCACTCTTTGCCCTTCTTCCCCGTTTTTCTTTTTTCTATACCATCTCACTAAGCAGACATGTTATGTACTGCTTAGTTTAGAACAGGGGTCAGCAGACTACAGCCGTGGGCCAGATCCAATCTGCCTGCAGTCTGTTTCTGTGTGACTGGTGGTGGGAACTGCCAGTCAGAGCTTCCTCCTGCTGGTCCGCCCCACTCCCGGTGCCCACCTCCCCTGTCATACCTCCCAGCCTCTTGGGACCCTCTGTTGCCACCTGTGAGCTGTTGGTAACTGCCAGGCACTGATAAGAGGACTCCCAGTGACTTAGAAAGCTGCTTCCCTTCTAACCAGTAGCCCAAGCTGAGACCACTGTGCCCCCCTGGAGAAGCAAAGTGGCTTTGCTGGTCACTGAGGCAGAGAGTAAAAGGGCTTTGCTGGTCACTGAGGCAGACAGTAAAACTGACCATTGCAGCTGCCCCGACTCCTGCCTCCCCTCTCAGAGTGGTTTCTCCGCTTTGTAAGACTATCTGCGGAGGGCAGTCTCCAGCACAAACTGTGGTATCACCCAGTCTAGTGGGACGGGGCCAGAGTGGCAGAAGTTTTCTCTCTTGTTACATAAGTACCATCTTGAATTTGCCTTTTGGCCTAAAGCATTTATCATCTGGTTCTTTTATGGGAAAGCTTCAGGACCTCTGCTTCGGAGTATAAGCTTCACAAAGACATGGCCTTTTAAATCTTATTTTGTTCACCAGTGATTTTTCTGGATCTCATAGCATGCCTAATAGTAGATCTCAGCAACTATTTAATAAAAGAATATAAAGCAAATGATAAGTAGAAAAATATTTGTGTCACATACAATAAAATTTTTTACTATATAAGAGCCAGGGTACATTGTAAAGAAAAATATTAACATACTAAAAGAAAATCAGGTAAAGACATGAAGATAGAGTTTCACAAAAGTAGAAATGCAGAGACCAGTAAACATATGGAAACTTTAGTACCAACCATATAAATCCAAACTAAAAAAAAAGGACAAGTTTCACTTCTCAGGATGGCAGTACAATACTAAAACGAGAATGCCTGCTTTTAGGGGCTGTCTGGAAAGGAACTTCAGAAATCACTAGTAAGTGAGTGTGTGAAATTCTGATAGTGAGATTGTGAGTGATTCTTTTTTCCTTTTGCTCATATATAAATATTCGAATTTTCTACCCTGGCTACATATTATTTAGGTAATAATTTAGAAAGTTATTTAAAAGCAAGTCCAGATAGTAAAACAACTGGATATCCCTCATTGTACATAAAAATTAATTCTAAATGGGTCATGGATGTAAACGTAAGAGGTAAAACAATAAAGCTTCTAGGAAACTACATAGGTGAAACTCTTATGACATTAGCTTACATACAAATTTCTGAAACAGGACATACAAACTTGAGCCTTAAAAAAAGAAAATTGATAAGATGAACTTTGTCAACCCAGTTAATCAGGAAATGAATACAAATAAGGAACTCTGGAATAGATAAACCATTATACTAAACGTATGTACAGGCCAGGTGCAGTGGCTCACCCCTGTAACCCTAGCACTCTGGGAGGGCGTGGTGGGTGGATTGCCTGAGCTCACAGGTTCGAGACCAACCTGAGCCAGAGTGAGACCTCATCTCTAAAAATAGCTGTGCGTTGTGGTGGGCACCTAGTCCCAGCTGCTCGGGAGGCTGAGGGAAAAGAATTGCTTGAGTCCAAGAGTCGGAAGTTGCTGTGAGCTATGACGCCATAGCACTCTACTGAGGGTGACAAAGTGAGACTCTGTCTCAAAAAAAAAAGTATGTACAGAATTATTATGTTTATACTATAAATATGATATTGATGAGGTAAAAATCTTTGCGAGCTACAGAGATTTGGAGATTGCCGGTTGTTGTCTTTTTCTTTTTAAAAGACATTGTTAAATAAATGAAAAAGGAAGCTGCAGAATGTGAGAATATTTTTTCTCAATGTATATCTGACCAGAGACTTGTAGTCAAAATATTTCAACAATATTAATAATGAGACAAATAACCCATTAAAAAAAAATGAACACAAAATAAAAATTAAAAAATTTAAAAAATGAGCAAAATTTTGAAGAGGCACTTCAGTAAAGAAGACATAAATGGTTAACAAACACATGAAAAGATGCTCAACCTCACTTCAATGAAATACAATGAAATACAAATTAAAACCACGATAAGATAGGACTATATGCCCAATAGAATTAAATTTAAAAGATTGATAGTACTCAGCTTTGTTGAGGAAAATCAACTAAAAAGTTGATAGATTACTTAGGGAACTAGAACTGTTCCCTCACTTTAGCAAACAGTTTGGTTCCCATTTATCACACAATGCAGCAACCCCACTCCTAGTACTTACCCGAGAGAAAAATATTTGTCCACTTCTGTTTGTAGGTTCAGGTTGCTAGCAGGTTTGTTCATAGGTGGCTCAAACACGAAAAGAGCCGAAATGTCCATCAACCGGAAAATGGGTAAACAAAATGTAGAATTCTCATGTAATTTTGCTTCCTAATAAAAAGAAACAAAACACATACAAAAATATGCGTGAATCTCAAAAGCCTTATGCTAAGAGCAAGAAGTGACCACGAGAGACTGCACACTATACGATTCCATTCACAGGGATTCTCTGAAAGGCGATAATGACAGGAAGTAGCTCAGTGGTTCCCTAGGGCTGAGGGCAGCCAGGGTAGGGGATTGGTACAAAGGGACACAGAGACATTTTTTAGGGTGACAGAAATGCTTTATGCCTTGATTATGATGGCGGTAACATGACCATTACACAATTGTCACACTCCTCTAACTCAACACTTAAAATGGGTGAATTTTAATGCATGCAAATAATACCCTAAATAAAGCTTATGTTTTTTTTTTTTTTTTGAGACAGAGCCTCAAGCTGTCACCCTGGATAGACTGCCGTGGCATCACAGCTCACAGCAACCTCCAATTCCTGGGCTCAAGCGAGTCTCCTGCCTCCGCCTCCCAAGTAGCTGGGACTACAGGCGCCCG
>CAUYRH010181526.1:0-49345 GCA_963574655.1 Perodicticus potto | reverse complement strand
GGAGGAGACGGGGAAAGACCGGGAGAGGAACGGAGAGAGCTTCTCTCTCCCCACTTGAAATCTCTCCCTCTACCAGGAGCTTTGGTGTTTTCTGTATTCTTTTCTGTAAATCAATTATGTCTTACCACGGAGGGGTGGGGGTGGGAAATAATGTAATGAAGAATAATAAAATACATATATTTAGATTAAAAAAAAAAAGAAAATGCACATCAAGATGTGTGTAGAAGGGGCATTTTTTGAGGAGAGCATTCATAGCTTTCAGCTGTGTTTCAAAGGTACTTGGTGTTGTTCGAGAGGTCAAGGACCACTTATGAGAGACAGTAATTGTCTAGCATAATGCCTGTGTATAGTAGGTGCTCCCTAAATGAGTCTATGGCCTGCGGGTTGAGAATTTGTGTTTCCCAGTCAGAAATAGCTAGGATAGCTGTGTGACCTGGCCTAAGAATTGAATCCCTTTCAACCTTAATTTCTGTCCCTGTGAAATAGCATCTAACAGAATATTGTAAAGATTAAATGAAGTAAGGAAAAGACAGTCTGAGCTACAGTGAGAACTCAGTTCATGGCGCTATTATCTTTGTTAGAGCAAATTACTGGTTTCAGAGACCAGTATCACATGTTTTTAAAAATTAAATAAAAAATATAAAAAACATTTACAAAGGTTTTTATTTTCATGTAGCGGCATCCTTGGATGGTTTTAGAATATAATAGAAACAAATACAAAGGGAAGACAAAGGCAGAGATTTATCCGTCTTATCTAGGCTCAGAGAGGAAGTGAATGTGACCGAAAGAGAATGAGGTCTTTGTTTGAAACTCTCCCCATGTCTGTCTCCTTGCCACCCATCTCCACTTCCACCACTGTGTGCCCCCAAGTGCACACGTGCCCACACACACACAACACGGACACTTTCTGAAATATCTCCTGAGAGTTAGCCAGAGAATCTCTCTGAATCCTTCAAAAAACCATAGTTCTGAATTCACCCTCTGTCTTACCAGTCAAATATCATTTTTGAATAGGATGTCATCAAAGGAAGACCTTCATTGGCAAATGTGGTAGGATTTTTAAAAAAATTCTTTGAAGGATTTCTCTTTCTCTGGTTTTCTTTTATCCAAGAATAATTTTTAAAACATTTTGGCTTACCTCGTAAAAACCAACCCTCGTTTATGTTGATGGATTGAACAACTAGGGGCCTATCTGCTTGTACAATTACTCAAATTGTGGTCCAAGAACTGTTTCCTTTGAAAACTGTTTCTGTAACACCTATGAGACAAAAATATGTAAAATAAAAAATTCTCTATTGTCTTAAGGAAAAAAGGGAACTATAGTGTACTAGAAGCTTCTAGATTTTTCTTTTCTTTTCTTTTTTTCTTTGCTTTTTTTTTTTTTTTTACAGTTTTTGGCCGCGGCTAGGTTTGAACCCACCACCTCCGGCACATGGGGCCAGCGCCTTACCTCTTTGAGCCACAGGCGCCACCCTAGATTTTCTAAATGTATGCTTACTTATCTTTAAAAGCAATGCTGGAGATAAGATTGTACCAAGCTACAATTGGACTGAAAGTTGTGTGCTACAAAGAGGTATTGAAGTCCATCTCCTCCAAACCCCTCACATTCCAGAAGAGGAAATGAAAAGCTAAAGGGCTGTGAGCCTCGGCCAAGGTTAAACACCTGTTTCCCCCTCTCCCAGCCATGGCTGGTGCCAGAGCTAGGACATTATAGGATCAGGGGATTGGACATGTGGTAGCTACTTTGTAACTATTTTTATTAATAGAAAGTGGAAAGCTTGTATTGAGCCCACTTTTGCCGTCTCCCCCAGGTCTCTATCCCCTTCTTCTCCGCTGCCCTTCCTTTACACTGTTTCTTTCTCCAGGTGTGTTATATTCACCTAGGATGACATTGCCGTTAAGCTATGACTAGCTCAGAACAGCAAACGCATTTCTTTTATTGGCTGATAATTGGTACTTTCTGGAGGAAAACAGCTGATGCTCGAATGGATTTTAAATAATGCTGCACTGAACAAATGCGTGCATGATTATTTGCTGCGAGACTTCTCAGAGCCTTTATTATGCTACCGTGCATCCAGAGGATCTAGAAAGGTCACAAGCACGTAGCCTGTTTTCATTGCTTACTTGACTGTGCAACATGCTTGCATCTCTCCCCAGTCCCAGCATCTGAGAATGAATGGAACTTAAGTTATTATCTTTCCAGAGATATTTGCATTTTAATAAGGGTTACTTAAGAAGAAATTACTTGTGGAGCTGCTTATTTCTCTAAGGATGGAGGTGAGATGTTGAAGGTCAGGAAAATTGTCATTTATCTGGGAATCACTAACACCTAGCCAGATGCTGTGCACAGTTGCAAGCACAGAGGATGAATGGGCACAACGTCCACCTGTTTGTTAAGGGAATCCATGAACAGACTTAAAGCCTCATGCAGCTTCCTTCCCCGGGGCAGAGTCTGAGCCAGTGGCAACCACATTAACCTGCTCTCTCTGCAGGTTTTGGTTATCAATTCCTTACTTCTGGGGTAAAAATTAGTAAGAAAAATCAAGAAAATCGATAAAGAAAATTATTAAGAAAACTGTTGTATTGTTAGCCCTTTTCTTTCGCCCTTGTTCATTAAAGAAAATTCAATGTTTGCTAACTTGGTTTGTGAACGGCTTTGAAGGCCGTTCACGGGTAATAGGTATAGAAAGGCAGAGATCGGAAAGCAAAAATGGGAAAATTACATGGAAAAGTGCTAATATTTAGGAGAGCTCTTTTATAAAGAAAAAAATGGAAATGGAAGGAAGCAGGTGCCATTGGAGAGAGCGTAACATGAGTGGCATGGGTGGACAGGAGGATTTTCAGACATTTTCTTTTCTTTCTTTTTTTTGTTAGAGACAGAGTCTCACTTTGTTACCCTCAGTAGAGTGCTGCGGCGTCACAGCTCACAGCAACCTCCAGCTCTTGGGCTCAGACGATTCTCTTGCTTCAGCCTCCCGAGGAGCTGGGACTACAGGCACCTGCCACAACACCCGGCTATTTTATTGTTGCAGTTTGCCCGGGGCCGGGTTCGAACCCACCACCCTTGGTATATGGGGCCGGCGCCCTACTCAATAAGCCACAGGTGCCGCCCTTTTCAGACATTTTCTGTGTAACACATATTCACCTACACCTACACACTCTGCCTTGGGAGTTTCTGAAGGACAAAGTAACATCTAGCAATGCTTTTGCAATGTTTTTATTCCCTTTTTGGACTTACCTACAAATACTGGGCCATGGGGACCAAATAATATTTGGGTTATACTAGCAAAAAAAAAAAAGAGAGGCATGAGAGAAAATGCAAACCTCGTAATGTTTTCCATTTATCACTAGAAAGGGAATATCTCTGCCTGTGACATAGCTGTGAACAATTTTCATTGTCCCCTCACACCTTACATGTCTCCAATGCTATGCAAAAACAGAAGAATGTGGTTACCCTTATTAAAGGTGGTTTTTAGTTACATTTTGAGTATTTATACAATATTTATGAAAAGCCAGGGAAAGCTGTTTTACAATGTACCTGTATTTATAGACCTTAAAACTAGACATCAGAGAAAGAGAAAGTATTAAGAATTCTTTGATGCCGTGAGCACCATAAGAAGCCTCCTGAATCAGGAACAGCTCTGGGCAAAATAATTCAACAGGAAATCAGAGTACATTTTAGGATTTCTCTAGCACAAGATACCTAGCACTGCAGGGCACATTTACTCGATCTCCCAAAATGTATTTTCTAAGATGCTGAATAAACTTAGGTCAACAAATTATTTTGGTTGGTCTCAGCTGAACTTCTCCTTGACATTGCTGTCCTCGATCTAAATATAGCTACTGTGTTTGCCAAGGCAAGCGTGAGTTCCCCAAACACTGAGATGGCAGGAAGGCTGCTTTTCTCTGTACCGACCAAGTGGCATCTGGGGGGATATGCCCGGCTTCTGTTTCTGCTACCTAAAGCCCTCACCTGCCTCAGAAAACACATCTGGCTTTTGTCTTTGTTACTGTGAAGAAATGGGGATTGCTGCGCTTAGTAGGCAGGGGAAAGTCAAGGTGGAAAAACTCGGCACCACGTTCATTGAGTTCTCCTAACATTTGTTGAACAACTGCAATGCACCAAGATACAGAGATACACATGCAGATGAGTGTTCCCCCCTGAAAAAAAGGAGAAGGTTAAATAGGTTGGAAGAGAAATTGGAATGGAAAAGAAAAAGGGAGGGCATAGGAAAAAAAAGGAGAAGAAGGTAGGCAAAAAAAGATACAAAATGGAGATAGATGTTAAAGACAGAGAAAAAGGGAAGAAAAGGCTGCAAGAAAGACATGAGAAGAGAAGGAATGGTCAGAAAGGTTTCAAGAAAGGCCAAGACAAAAACAATGCTGGGTTTCGGTGGCTCCAGTTTTGATATATTTTTTTTTTTTTGCAGGTTTTGGTCGGGGCTGGGTTTGAACCCATCACCTCCGGCATATGGGGCTGGCGCCCTACTCCTTTGAGCCACAGACGCTGCCCTTTAACATCTTTCAAAGAGGGCTCGGCGCCTGTGGCTCAACGGGCTAAGGCGCCAGCCATGTACACCTGAGCTGGCGGGTTCGAATCCAGGCTGGGCCGGCCAAACAACAATAACGGCTGCAACCAAAAAAAAAAAAAATGGCCGGGCGTTGTGGCGGGCGCCTGTAGTCCCAGCTACTTGGGAGCCGGAGGCAAGAGATTTGCTTGAGCCCAAGAATTGGAGGTTGCTGTGAGCTGTGATGCTACAGCACTCTACCCAGGGTGACAGCTTGAAGCTCTGTCTCAAAAAAAAAAAAACATCTTTCAAAGAGGTTAACTGACAAAAAGGTTGCTCCATTTTCCATGTTCAAAATCTGTGCATAGAGAAGGTGGGAGAATATTGTGCTTTTGGAGTTACAAGGTACATAGAAAGATTGAGTCAGCAAGCTAATCTAAAAGCTTATTGTAGGATTTGCTCTTGGAAACCTTTCTCAGAACAAACAAACAAACAAACAAAACCAAAACCCAAACACTAGATTTACAGTAAGCATGTCATAAAAAAGGCAACGAGTGTCTCCCTTCTTTTTTATGCGATGTATAAGTGCTTTCTCCTTTCTGGGAAGGAAGTGTTTCTCCTGCACTGGTTGAGGCAATTCATCATGTTCAGTAAAGTCAGAGTGTCTGTAAGTACTCATTATGATGTCTCCTTGAGAAAAAGAAGGGTGAAAATGGTAGTTTCGAGTGGGAAAATGGTCTGTTGTTTATATTTGGTCCATCGAATTATTCAGCGGGTTTTTTTTAAGTTTGAGAAACATTTTTAGCCCTTTTTTCAGTCTGAGGATGAAAGTGGAGGGTGTGCAGCTGCTTCCTCTCCTAGAGGGCTGGCTATTCCCATGCTGCCTGGGGGCACAGGTTCCTAGCCCCGGATCTCTCCAGCAGGTGTTACTTCAAGGTCAGTATCTCCATTGACAAAATACAGAAAACTTACACCTGGTTACCACCTGAGACAAGCAGAGACAGGAGGTGCTGGAAATGCCATCAATCATGCTATTACAGGCACTGAAGACTCTCTGGGGCCAGAGGAAATTGGTGAGCCAAGATCTGTGGTCCCATCTTTTCCTAGTGTGTTAACCACGGCTGAGGGGGAAGAGAATCGTATCTCTTTGTCCAGCCGCGCTCAACACTAAAGCGTTCAGCAGTCATAGCAATTACGCTGGCGGGATTTGGTCCTGGGGAATTCTGTGTGCTGAGAGCTGGAGGGAGGCCGTCAATTCATTTCACATATATTATTTCTTGGGAAACACAGCATAATTGAGGACAATTTTCCACCATGAATTGCATCATTAGCTAACACAGAGAAAGTGAAATGCTGTTAACTTTTCTTTTTCTTCTGCAAAGCTGATGAACTGAAGAAAATAGAAAAGTTTAATGTAATTTTTTTCCGAGGATATATGTTGAAAAGCAGAATCAAAACCACTTGTACACGGTAATAGAAATCCCACATTTTAATACGTTGCCATGCACAGAAGGAGTCAAGTAATGCTGAATACAAAATCGTCAAATATACAAAATGATGAAGCAGATTTTTCAAGCCCGATAGAGATCATGCTCACAGACACGAGGGGGCAAAAATCTGGACAGTGTCATTTTCATCAACTTTAAAAGAGTCATGCCCCACTCCACGCTTTTTGAGGACAACCCCCAAACAGAAGGAAACATGGGAAAATAGAAAGGAGACCCAGAGAGAATCGGCAAGTTGATAGCTGCTTAAGAAATGGAGATCAGTGGTTCAAAATTGTGGTGCACAATAATTCTCATGTTTAGAGAAAAAAGTTCCTAAACATCTTATGCCCTGGGAACCCAGGAAACTGAAGTGACCAACCAACAGAAAAGGCACTCTTGTTTTACCACGTAACTTGACTGTGTCCTAAGTCTAGGGCTGGGAGATTTTCTAGAATGGAGAGACGGGGGTGGGGAGGGGGGGTTGGGGGGTGTGGGGGGGAGAGGGACGGAGGGAAGGAGGGAGGGAGGGAGGGAGGGAGAGAGAACTGACAGTTGTGGGAAATGAATAAGGGAAATTCTTATTTAATTTACCACTCTTGGGAGACTAACAGCATTCAGTCTGCTGGTTTACTTATTTAAGGAAGCTATAAAAATGTCTACCATCTATGGAGGCTTCTGTTCTGAAGTGTGCTTTTTAGCCATGTTTGTCAGTGTTTGTGAAAGAGCAAGTTTATTTCCCCATCAGATTTTTCTCCCTCACACCCTAGAGAACTTTGGTCTTGGATTCAATTCGCATTGTGTGATTTTTCTCCTTCTTTCTTCCCTAGACCAGACATTAATATTCAGTAGTTAATCAAGGAAGTTCGGTGTGGCTCTCTGCTTCCTGTGACCCTCAATTTGTCAACTTCATCCTTTTGTTGGTCTTCTCCAGGCTGGGATTGGCAGCCTTTACCTGCACGATGCCAAGTCCGAGCTTTTCTCCCTCGGCAGGTCATGGTGCTCTGGGCCTTTGGGAGGTAGAGAGATGGAGACAAATGGACACTTGGCCTTGGACTCTGCAAACCGGCCCTCATCTGTTGGGAAAGTGCCTGTGTGTGCAGGTGTGCCTGTGTGTGTCAAACACTGACAGTTACTTTCTCTTGGTTCTTTCTTTTTCCTTCTAAAGCCCAGAATGGATGCTCAGTAACAATAGCTTTTGAGGAGACAACCTCAAGTTAAGGGAAAAGATCATTAAAAAAAGCCCATAACCCAACTCCCCAGTGGTGGCCCTGGACACCTTCCCTTAGCTCCTTTTAGCCTCCCCCAAAAACCCTGTCTGCTAAGGAGGGGCAGGCAGTGTCCTAAGCAGACAAGTAGTAGCCCAGAGAGATCAGGCAATTTCTATTCCAGTGTTCTCGAATTCAAAACATTTTCTTCCTTTTTATCAGAGCAGTACCAGTCTCTACAAAGTCCTAAGAATAACTCAAGTATAAAAACCACAACAGATCGATATTTTCTCTTCTCAGGTGCTTTTTACTGCTAATATGGAATTCTGTTACAGGATCGATCGTTTCTAAAATTCTGTGCAAAGCTATTTAATTTAGTGCTTAATAATATTAAATAATGAGATTTACTAAAACTACAGTAGTAGGACTTCAGGACGTAAGAGTTTCAGTGAAATTGGTTTGAAAACGTTGGTGCTGGCTTGGCTTTTCAGCACACTGGTTCCTTCTGCTCCAGTCAGGACTGAGACAGCACGATGCCAGGAGCCTGGTGGGATTCAGCTCCCTGCAGTGGGAGCTTCTCTCACCAGCCAGAGCATGGATCTTCTCAGAGATAGCATTTCTCTATTGGTGGAAGGAAGGTACTGGTGGAGAAACCATTCAGAGTCCCCAGAGAGTCTTAGAATGGCTCATGTGAGTTTAAACAAACAGCACACCCCTGAGTGGGGACCAACACCCCAGGAACAGGCTTCCCCTCCTGATGGCCTGAGGTGTGAGTCGAATATGAATGAAAAAGATAAAGCTTCCAGCGTTCGAACACATATATCCCCCCCATCCCCTATTCTCTTTAAGATTTCCACCTGTCGCCAGAGGCCTTTCTGGGGAGAACTAGGACATGCATTTCCAAACCTCCACAGCTGGTATGTGGGGAAACATCCTGGATCTTCTCTCCAATACCGTGTGGGACCCAGACAGAGGGACTGGTACACTGCCCCCAAGTCAGCAGGTAGCAGCCAAAGCTACCAGACTAAACGTACTTAACTGTGGTGGGAAACACATACTGGAAATACATATATAAAGAATTAGAATTGATTTAGGCATCATAGACTCAAGGACCATAGCCACAGTCAAACTCCAAACCGTATTTTTGGAATTATGCTTGTGTTGGGAATCTATACAGAGCTTTAGAAAGTGTCTTCATGGTGTGTTGTCAACCTTAGAGGTCACGCTAACCTCTGAAGAGAGGGCAGAAGACACCCTCAGTTTCTGGAATGGGACAGGTACTTGGAGCATTTACTGGCAAGTAGTGTTTTCTTCAAGGTTATCTTCAAAACCCGGGCTAGCATCCCACATGTGGTAGCTGTGTGCACGCTAATGTGGCAAAGCCAAGTGAAAACAACCGCTTGTTTCTGTTGATCCAAATGATTGAATTTGAAAAGGCTATAAACAATGTGGAAGGCGACCGGCAGAGTCTTCAGTGTTTTAATTGTCTTACGTATCAGGATCTCCAGCTTTGGGTGAGTTTAATAGCATCCTTGTGGTCCTCATCAGTAGGGCTGTTTCTAACACTGCACAAGAGGAGGCAGACAGCCTGGCTTTAAGAGCCTTTCCAAGGCTCCTGGAAATATCTGAGGCTTGAAAACAGTAACAATCCAAACAAACCACTATCAAAACAAAACTCCCAAACTATTGGCTCCGAAACATGAAAAGAATTTTAAGTATGATCAGAAATATTGTCCAAATATCCACAATGCTTAATAATGCTGTGTCAGCTAGCCAATGGCAGTTCAACACAAGGCATGTGGTTCTTTTTACGTAATATTACAAAGATAATGCTGTTAGTGCTTTCTTGGGCTTGATATAATTGAGAGAGGAAGGCTCCGAAGTAAGAATGTTTGGGGTGCTTTGGGGTTTTTAAATAGTTTTAGATACCAAATCAAACTTTAGTTTTACAAAGTTTTTTACATCCTTTTCCTGCTGTTTCATGGATGTCATGTCTCTAATTGTGCTGCTGGGCAAGAGGTCCGAAACTGGCCCCATGACTGAAGGCACTTCCCCTGTACGTTGGTCACTGGTAAATTTCACCTTAACATTTTTGAGTTTTTAGAAACAGGGCTTGCTCCCTTCTCCCACGCATTTCCCTTACAGAGCCCAGGTGATGCTACGGCTGATGGCCACCCGTATAATACCATCCCCTGAGGCACCTTTCCAAATGAGAAGCAAATATTTTATTCTTTTTATTAAAGTGGGGAGGAACCTTTCTGTGCACGTGGCCAGCTTTCCTCCCCGCATCTCACAACTTTTGAAAGAATGATTCCTGTCCCCAAAATCACCAGAGCAAAAGGAGGTAAACACCGGCTCTCTTTCCTTGAAGCCATGCAGTGGTGCGAGGAATCATGAACACTGATCATCCAGAATCTACGAGAGAACTCTCTGGCTTTAGACTCAGATGCTTATCTAAGTAGACTAAGGGACAGAACCTGTCTCTCTTTGAAATAGAGTCCCCAGGGGTATCTTGAGAAAAAACATCTCCTGGCCTGCCCCTCCTTCCGGAGAGCGGAAGGCCTCATTCTGACTAGCAGCACTGCCCAGGCATCTCCGGGGGTGACAATCCACGCCCCACTGCTTCTGGGCAATGAACTTTCACCAACATCAAGCTTAAGAAGGAATTATTAGTCAGGACCAGGGAAAAGGTGATGCCTATGTTTTTCTGTTTGAGTTCTTTATAGAATGCTTGCAAGCTACCCACAGCCCCGTTAAAAGAAAGAGAATTGGGGGAGAAAAAGCCCTACACAAAACAAAGCAAAAAAGTGGAGTGGAGGGGGGCTGTGGGAGAGCTGCATAAAAAGAGCCTTTAAGCAAGAAAGGAATTTATGTCATTTTTGAAGATTAGATTTTTAAAAATGAGTCAATGGCAGTTGGCAAGTCTAGTTGTCAAGGAACAAAATCACTCTAAAGAATGTAAAGGAAAACACTGTAAAGAACGGAGCTGCTGATGCACTGGGAAGACGAGGTTTTGGTGAAACTGAAGAGCTAAGGGGGTCTTGAAAACGTTCCTTCCTTGAGACTTACTGTTCCTATCCAAAATCAATTAGGTGACATTTTCAAACAAAGAAAACATTTGGGAGTAACAAAGGGCGGGGAGCCATTAGAGGTTTTCATCCTTGTTTGTATGCTAACACACAGTTGATATTCCTTTTCCCCTGGAATATTAAAAATGGTAGAATTTCCTCAGAGCTAATGATCGGGGGGTCTCTGAGCAACTGAGAAGTGGCCCTAGAGAGAAATCTGGCACTTTTGCCTTGTTTAGAGGTCACAGTCAGATTTGCATGGATACACCTCAAGGGCCTGGGTGGGGATGTGAAGGTGCGCCATTACCCACAAAGAAAGTGGCCGGGATCTCTGTCCCCTCCGTACGTCTCAGACCTCTGAATGGATCTGCTTTCCAAGCTTGCAGAACGCTAATGTTCTGCATATTCAGTTCTGGAACTGGAACAAGCTAATCCCTTTGGAAGCATAGAGAGTCTGATAATTATTCATTTCTGTTCGTTCCCAAGAGTGCTTTTCCTGCACAAGTGTGGGTGTCGGCCTTTTAATAAAAGGTAGCACAGTTTAATAAGAGGAAAAGTTCAGCGTCAACCAATCCTTTGTCCTCATCTCCCCATCTCTGGCTTCCTACTATGCAAAACTCACCACAGCCATTTCTGAATTTGGAGGAGGTAAAATTTCATAGACACATCCTGGGAAGAAGGTAGATAGCTCAGGTGGAAGTAACCCTGGAAGTCACAGAGGATCATGATAGAAGCCCAGGCTGTGAATACAGGCATTTCTCCATTTGGCTGCTTTAGCTCCTAACCACTCAGGTTTTATGCCTTCATGTTTCCAAAACTATCCCCCCAAATGATTTCAAACAAAGGTTGACAGTTTGGAAAACAGTAGTAGCTCATATGCAAATACGTGGTTATGTGCCAGGCATTAAGGCATTTTTCAAATTTTGCTACTTTGCTTTCTCCCATCTCCCTCTTCACCCATCATCTTTCAATAATTTTCCAATATTCCTTTGCCTAAAAACCAAACAAAAAAATTTTTAAAAACCCAGGAGACTCTAATTATTTAATTATTCGGAATATTTTGTAAAGGCCAAAGTAAGTACCAATAAACCACCACCATTTGGTGAATGTCCAGTTTCCCCAGGGAGTCAGCAGGTGTCTCAGGATATCCCTGCTAAACCAGCTCATTCCCAGCTACATCTCTCCGCACCTGGCAGTGATTCTTTAGGATTCGTCAGGTTCAATTCTGTGTCCCCAGGTCTAGTTACAGCATTCGAGCTTTAGAGAACCCAGCACAGTGATGAATAGCTGTGCCTGTATACAGGATGGGAGTCCAGGGGCAGGGGGCGTGATACCAAGGACGGCAATTGAAAGCTGCTTTGGGAAGCTCCAGCCAGCTCAGCCTGGGCCCTGGAAGGATGGGCTGTCCAGGAAAGGTGCGAATCGTGGCTTGACACCTCTCTGGCTGTGCGGCCCACTCCCTGAGGATCTGCTGTGGCTGTGTGTGTGTTTTCCTGGGTTACCCTGGCACAGGGTGGATGTCTGCCTGAATTAAGTTTTCATTGTTGAAAAGGTGGGGCGATAGTGGTGACAATGTTTGGGAGGAGGAGACAGTTTCACGAGGACAGGGCAGCCTGCCTCATACACTGCTGTCACCCAGCACAGTGCTCGGCATGTACTAGTAGGTGCTTAACAAATGTGTGCTTAACAAAGGAAGGAGAGGAGCAGGAAGGCCGGCTGCTGGCAGCACCTCGTGAGCGGGGCAGTGGACACTGGAATGGCACGTCCAGGGGTGGTGCTGGCAGCCAGGATTTGGCCTTCTAACTTTAGATTTATAGAGCGTTACAGTCTGTTGAGGGCCGAGGGGTCTCAATGTCAACCTGTTGAAAGGCCAGAGCTTGGTGGTAAGTGAAAAACGCCTCTGAGTTCCCCAGGGAAGTCCCCTTCCCTGGCTCTACAGCGTGACAGGCTTGTGGTGAGTCATCCTGCTGGTGACTCACCCGATTTGCATTTGCATCTCTCTCCCCTTCCCGGTCGGGTTTCCACATCTCAGAGGCGGTTTCCCATGGGCTGTGCGTTTCCTGAGACCCCGAGGAGACAGACAGTGATTGGTATCTGGAGACACCTGGAAGGTCGAGCTGGCTTGTGTGGGGAGTGTTCCAGAAGCTGTTACATACATTTTAAAGAAAAGCCTCTGGTGCCTTTCAGTCCTAGGCTGGGACAGTGGCACACAGCATGGACTTGTCTGAGTTTTCAATTCAGTTGACTGTATATTTTCAGAAATAATAATAAAAAAAAGCTGCAGCCTTATGTGGGGTCAGTCTATATGAACATTTCTCTGATGGTCAAAGACAAGCAATAAATAACTGAGTTGACAGGTTTCCCAGGACTGTGCTTTGTTGTAAGATCCAGTAAAAAAAATAATTCATCATGGGTATAATCCCAGAAAGGACTAAAAGGGAGGCTCTATACCAAGGAAGGAGCCACACAGGGGATCTGACTCTTTTCCTTCTCTAGGTACACAGTGGGGTCACTCAATACTTTCTTTCATCAGAGAATTGTGATTTCAACTGGACAAAAATTTTTTTCCCAGTGTTCAAGTTCAAGTCCACACAAGAAAACTGCAATTGTTGCCCTTACTGTCTACTCACTATGGTCTTTGATTAAAAGAAGGCCACCTCCTTTTTCTGTCTGGAAGAGCTCTTCTACAAAATGAGAGAATATGTACCTTAGCCAAATAGAAGCCTCCCAGGGTTGAGTATTGGTATGTGCATGTGGTAAATTGTGCCTGGGCGCAAGGAGCCAAGAGCTCAGATATTACAATCACCGGGCCGTCTTTGGCTTCCTTTGGTGCTGCAGTTACTCTAGTTGTTCAGGAAAGTGTCAAAAGGTGAATTCTAACAGTATTGTGGCCATATTTACATCAACCTACCACAAACAACTAGGAATATGCCAGTAGTGAAGTTTGTCTTAGACAGTCTGAGCCAGAAAAAAAAAAAAAACCCAAGATATAAAAGAAAAAATACTTGGTTTTCTCACATGTGCTATACGTGCTAATTCATCTCGGCATGGTCTTCCCGTATAAAGTGCTTGAGAGTTGGACAGAATACCTTTCAACATCATCACTAACATAATCGAGACATGTTTACGTTCCTACCAGGGCATAACATTGGTAACACTTGCACTGAGACTGCAGAACTGCTGTAATTTTTTTCTAAAACATCATGCCATCTGCACACATAATAAAAGAATCCCGTCGTCGCCATGCTGAAACAGGACTTCTAGTGAAGGGCACAGACAGCTCCCCAAAGGAAGCTTGTGTTATGCACAGTGATGACAACTGGAAGCAATTTTCCAGCTAATGGTCTGCCAATGACCACTTGGAACGAGTTGGCACTGTGTATTATGCACCTCATTTTAAAACCCACAGCAAACTATGATTTTTCCAAAGCCCATCATCTTGACTGAATGGGTGTTTTTTCAGTTAATCCGGTTAATCTGTCAGTGCTCCAAGGATATCTTCTGGCAGTACCATGAGTTAGTCTTTCTGTGAGGAGCGGGCCATGTTCATATCAACTGGCAGGACAGCAGCTTGGAAGGCTAACCGTGTTTATGGAGAACCCTCGGCTGAGGCTGCAAGAAGAGAAAGGGGGAAAGACGGTGAGTTCTTTTCTTTGTGTTTCCAGACACTGATAGGTAGCAGTTACCTTATTCAAACCAACCTTAACATGCTTAGGTCAAAGAGAAAGCTGTAGCCTGAATAATGGTCATAACCGCAGGATGGATTTATGGCACTTTGTATTCACAGAATGACTTTTTGACCATTTGGTGAAGTGTGGAAAGTACAGGCAAAGCTGCCTGAAGGGAGGGCAAAACCAGAAACCTGGAGCTGGCATTCAGTCCTATGGCGGGGCTGTGGTTTGGGAAACCATTTCATATAGTAGGGGGGTTTATGCACTTCCTTGGTTTAATGGAAGATCAGATTCAGGGTGGCATGAGGCATCTTTTTCGGTCTGGGGAGGAGTGGGTTTCACTCATTAGGAAGATTTCTTGGGATATAGCCTAGCAGGAAATTTTGGGAACATTATGCCTGGAGTACCTGAGTTTACTCTTTGAAAAGTCAGATTGTATTCTTGTGCTATAATTGGGTTTTAGCCTTCATATGAAAGCTATAAATTAGCTCTATATAAGGGCTGAGTACATATGAGGGCTATCTCTCACAGTACGATCAAAATGTTTCTGATTGTATATGAAGCACATTCTGCCCTATGATTGCACCAATGTACACAATTATGATTTAATAAAATTATTAAAAAAAAAAGAAAAGTCAGATTGGCTGAGCAGGTTAGGGACTCAATAGTGAAAATTGTTAAAATCTTTTGTTTTTAATTTCAGATTAGTATGAGGGTACAAACAATTAGGTTACAATGTTTGCATCTGTTAGGTCAAGTCCCTGTTGTAGTTAGGACCTGCACCCAGGAGGTGTGCCATAGACCCTTACATTGTGCCGATTGGGAAGGAGCACAAAGAACCCCTCTCCCTTCACCTCCCCTGACCCCAACTTGAATTAACTTAAGTTTTTCTCTTGTGTGGGTCTGTGTTAGTTCATCTAGTGGCTTCATATTAGCATTGAGTACATTAGACACTTACTTTTCCATTCCTGTGATATTTTACTAAGAAGAATGTGTTTCAATTCCATCTAAATTAATTTAAAAGATATAAACTCTTTTTATTTCTTCATCTTTTTTATTGCTGAATAGTATTCCATGATGTATGTATGTATGTATGTATGTATGTGTATATATATATATATATATATATATATATATATATATATACCACAGTTTATTAAACCATTCTTGGGTTGATAGGTATGTAGGCTGTTTCCACATCCTGGTGATTGTAAATTGAAATGCGATAAACAATCTACTACAGATGTCCTTATGATAAAATAATTTTTTTTCTTCTGGGTAAATGCCTAGTAATGGGATTGTAGGCTCAAATAGAAGGTCTATTTTGAGTTCTTTGAGGATTAATCACACTTTTTCACTTTTTCAAAGAGGCTGTATTAGCTAAAAGTCATTAAAATCTGACCAGAAGTTGAATTACTTGAATTGCAACTTTGCTTTTGGCCTTGGGAAGGCTTTTATAGATATAGTTTTCTGATTTTTCTAATTTAAATTCTCTGATTGTCCTGTTATATTATCTGGGTACTCTCCACAGTTCCTTATATATGGGTCCTTAAGAATTAATTATATGAATTTAATTGAATATTTTCCTCAGAAAAGTATCAGTATTAGTTTCATTTAATACCAAAACTACTGGCCAAGAAAAGGGAAGCACAGCAGCGGTTCTAGATGTACAAGAAAAATAAAATCTATCCAGGTTTTCAAATATAAGTAGTTTTTTTGTTTTGTTTTATTTTGAGACAGAGTCTCACTTTGTCACCCTCTGTAGAGTGCTGTAGTGTCACAGCTCACAGCAACCTCCAACTCTTGGGCTCAAGTGATTCTTTTGCCTCAGCCTCCCAAGTAGCTGGGACTGTAAGTGCATACCACAATGCCTGGCTATTTTTAGAGATGGGGTCCTGCTCTTGCTCAGGCTGGTCTCGAACTTGTGAGTTCAGGGCAATACACCAACCTTGGCCTCCCAGAGTGCTAGGATTATAGGCGTGAGCCACGGCACCTGCCCTTTAAATCGAACTAGTTTTTAAAAACATGAATGCACAATTTATAAGGAAATATTTCATTAAAATTTGCTCCTTTTGAGAAAATGCAAAAACAAAAGTTAATCTGTAAGTGTATTAAATATCAAATAATAACACACTCTTCTGATAAGGTCGTAAGAAAAGTGGAATATAATATATTGCTGATGGCATTGTAAGCTGGAAAAATAATATCAATTTATTTAAAATACTAATAATGCATATTTCTTGACACAGTGATCTCATTCCTAAGAGTGTAGTCTAAAGAAACTAATCTTAAAAAATCAAAGAGGCTATGTGCACAAATATGTAACCTGGAGGTTGTTTATAATAGAGGAAAAATTGGTAACAACCAGTCTCCTCTTGTTGAAAATTTAGGTTAGGTAAATTGTGGTACATTAGCAAGACAGATGATTACATGGCCATTAAAATAATACTAATTATGATGATTATGTAGCAACATGGCAAACATGATATGCTGCAATATAAAACTTACACATATGCATGGAAAAGAACCGTAAGTGAAAATGAAAGCACTGAGTTTTGAGTTTTATTATCGTCATTGTAACACTTTGGAAAACAACAGTGACCATTAGGCTCACAGGGGTGCAGATCTGACCATGAGCATGAACCCACTAAAGCATCATGGCTGCTTTCACTCACTGATATTAATGCTGCCTTGGAAACAACTCCTTTGCAGTTTCATTAAGAGAAAACACTATAGTGTTATTAAATGAGGGATAGAATCCAGTGTGGGTGATCAGCTGTCCAGGTCAACCCACAAGGGAACAGTACAGCCTGGAAAAACAAACACGAAAATATTGATTTCTAGGAATCCGACAGTAGACTGCCCTTGAGACTTTTGCTAATATTAGACCTTGGACAAGAATACCTATGAAATAAAATTAAATTAAAAAGGGAATAATCATAATAAAGAGTAAGCACTAATTAATTAGTATATTTTGGATGCTGAGTCATGAGTTGATAACTAGGTTTATCACAGTTGCTGTTTTTTTAAATAACTGTATTTTCTACATGGGTAGCTAGTGTTAATCTTAGCCTTTACTAGCACTTACAACCATGGACATAAGCTGAGCCTATTATCCTTTAAAGCTCTTTTATCCATGGTTGCACCATAATCTTAGGATAGGGAGAATTGGTCCCATTTTATGGATGAGGAAATTGAGGCCCAGATGTGATGTTAGCCCAAGGTCACATAGCTAGTAGGGATCATAGTTGTATTCAGACTTGTGTGTCTCACTCTAGTGACATATCTGAGTGATGAAGATGAATATATAAAGTGTACGGATTCTAGGCCTTTCCTATCCCATCTTCTGAGCAGGATTCTGTGTTTATCCTTAAGCTCAGTTAGCACAATGAAGGCTCCTGCTGGGCAGGGAAGAAAATCAGAGTCTGAATTACTTTGTATTAGAGTAGCTAGCTGCTCCTATAAGACATGAATACAAAGAGAAGTAGAGGCCACTGAGAGACAAATCTGGGGTCTAGGTAGTGATGCAGGAAGTTTGGGTTGGTGGTGGTGGCCATAATGAGTGGGTGTTTGGGAAGATGGATGGCCAGAGCGAGCGTGCTGTGGCATAGTGTCCCCTTTCCATGGCATTCAGCAATTCTTCACTGTCCTTCCACATTTTGGGAGTTAGCATTGTGTTTCTTGTGAATGGGTCACCAATGGGTTTTATGTGGAAACAAGGGAACCCCATTTACTCAGGTTGTATGTGCAAGGCCTGTGGCTAAAGTAAAGACTGAGCCTTTGCCTTTCTTTTGTATTTGTATAATAATGGGCTGCGCAGGCATCACTTTGCTACAGACTTTTGTTATCTGCAATAAAAATCATGTTTTCACATATAGGAAAAGCTACATGAGGTCAAAATGCAAAATGGCAGTGAGCTCCAGTCTGTGCTCTTTATATGGGACACTTTGGGGCTCCATGCCCTGTGCTTCAGCCATCTCAGCCTTCTTCCAGCTGCTCCTACGCTGGGTTGGTCCTGGTCTTGCTCCTAGAATGCCTTCTTTATATACTCTCTACCACTAGTGAACACGACCCTCCCACATTTCATTAGCACCTCTAGTGTCAGTTCTATTGGGAAGTTTTCTCTCCCCATACATGCGGCTCACAACTTCCCACAATGAACACTTCATTTTAATGTATCCATTGCTCTCCTCAATTTTTTGAGGGTGGTGCTATGTCTCATTGTTCTGTGTCTTTGTAATGTAATGAGCAATGTCAGGTATACAGAAAGTGCTTAATAAATGAATAGTTGTGAGATTAATGAAGGAAGAAATGATGTTGGAGACAAGTCTTTTTGTGGAGGGAGGTTTTAATGTAGTTACTAATTTTTCAAGAGATGCAATCGCACTGCTCAGGTTTTCATATGAAGAGGGGGAATTATTCCGGCTTTTTTCACTGCAGCCATCAACTATTTAAGGAAGATGGACATCCTGGCTGGAGCTTTCAATGGTGGATTTTGCAGCTAACAAATAGAAAAGGGTTCTTCTTCAAACCTGGGATGTGCCAACATCATTAGTTTAGGTGTTCTTGGACTCAGTCATCATAAAGAGCCCAGTGGTCTCAGAATCTGGGATGTACAGTCCTCTGGATAAGAGCACTGGGTCTGGCAAATACAGGTCATAGCCCCTGAACTCCTCAGCTCACCACTTACCAGTTATGTATGAAAACCCAAATTATTTCAAACATCAATTTCTTCATCTTTAAAACTACAATCATAATCTCCACCTCACTGGGTTGCTATGATGTAAAGATTGGATCACAGGAAAAAGTACTTTGCATGGTATTTAGTCTATAATAATAGAACAATGGTAGCTATCAGTTCTCATCATCATCACTAATTCCCAAAATTCCTTTGAGAAATCGAGATACAAACACACCAATGTTCTAATACTACAACTGAGAGCCAGGTAAAGAAACAAAATGCCCAGAGGTCAAGCTTTGCACCCTCTGCTCTTCCCATCTGCTGAGGCTGCAGTCAGCACACATTGGCTTCCACTCTGCCCCAGATTAGCCCAGTCATTAACAGATAGTTCCATGATAAGGAGAGTATCAAACACTTCAAAGGCAGGAAGTTACTGGCCAGGGAGGCGGTGGCCAGCTGGCAGAAGGTTCAAGAATAGATCTGAGACTGAGTATGTCCAGCTCTGCCTTTCCTCACCCCAGCAGCTAGGGGCTGAAGGGTATGATGTGTTTGGGGAAAGAAAAAAGACACTGTGTCCAGGCGGTCCCACATCTCCTGGGCCGAGGGAGGAAACAGCAACTTTACCCTTGCTAGGGCTGTTTCGCATCAGAAAGGGGCCACATCTTCTATCTGAAAGTGTCTTTCCTGTAACTGGAGTTGGAGGAATTTGGGGGTGGACCTGAACTGCATTTCAAAGTGGGACAACTTATATCGGATGTAAAATGCACCTTCCAAAGGAGAGAAATCTATAGTTGTCTCAGCATAACCGCTAATAAGCAGAACTTTTTTTTTTTTTTCATTTTTAAAGAAATTGATTTGATTTGGTTGGAAAGTGCCCCTCATGTAAAATAAAGAACACTTGCAGAGACGTGGTTTGCAGGAGAACCAGGGGAGCCCCATAAATTTGAGGATGGGGTGGAATAGTTTCTTTGTTAAGGGGAAATGGTGGCACAAAGCTCGCTTTATCCCAGGGGGGAGGGAGGCAGGAGTGATGGGAGCCCAAGCAGAGACAAGACCTTGGACTACTGCTGCTTCTGGTCCTCAGGACAATCCAGGGACACGCCACCCTAGACATATCAGAGGCAGGAGTTCAGGTGTTCCTAAGGCCAGAGGTCAGGTACTAGGATGCTGGCCAGGGTCGGAGGTCACAGAGAAAAGAGGGAGTGCTCCTCAGGGTCAGAGGGCAGGGGGTGGGGGTGATTGAGCTCTGGAGTCAGAGGTCAAGACACAGGAGCTTCCCTCAGACTGGACCACTCCCCAGGCCCCCAGACCCTCTGAATACAGCCCTTGGTTCTGTTCCTTCCACCCTTGGAACTTCTCTCCAGTCAGCTCAGGGCCATCTAGCACTTCTTCCAGGGCCTGTACCTCCATCGGGTTTGCCTTCAGTGTGCTCTGTAGCGCCCGCACGTGGTGCACTTGCTCATTGAGCTGGGGGTCTCAGTTGCGCCACATGAACTCCCTTGTTAGTGAGTCAGGGGCTGTGGCTGGCCCAGGAGGGACACGCCACCCTGCCTCAGGCCCCGTCCCATTCCTTCCAGCTCCCCTGCACTGTTGTTTGTTGGAGAGCCAAAGGAGGTCCAGGGGCTGTGCTGTGTGATGGGTGGAGGCAGCGGATGTGTCTCCATGGAGTGGGTTCCAAGCTGAGCTGGGCTGGGCGAGGCTGAGTGGCCTCATCATCAGGGTCTTCTGCCTCCGTCTCACGGTAGCAGTCTCTCTCTCAGGGAGTGGGGGCCTGGCCTGGAGACTCGTACTTGGTTGGAAATGCAGGTAATGAGATGGCACACCCATATGCTCAGATCCGTCAGAGTATCAGCAGCAAATATGAAGGGTTTGTACACATCATGGGTGAATTGGAGCATGTATCTTTTTCTTCTGATCATGTCTACTTTCCAGACTATGGTTGGAGACATTGATGAGGCCCCTGGCCTTCTCATCTTGGAGCTGGTGGTACCAGTAGAGTGTATGTCCTTTGAGCACAAACCAGCAGTGGCGCCAGTATGGGCCCATGAAGCCACCGGGTAACTTGCACAGCAGGAGCCAGCCATGGCAGACCTGCGGCCCAGTTGCCAGCATGACACCCGCAGGCGGCTGAGCCGTGTTGCCTGCCACACCTTTTGATTTCCTCCGACCAAGAAAAGGACTCTTGTTAGGTCGCCGTGGGGGCTCTGTAGTCTCAGAGTCTCTGCCACCCCTCCTAGGGGTGCAGCTAGGGGTGCAGAAAGTGTAGACAGGGGATCAGGGTCAAGGGTGGTGGAATCTGTCCAGGCAGGGCTGGGCCTAGGACTTGGCTTTGAAGTCAAGTTGAAGGCAAAGACTTATTTGGATGGGGCACTGGGCAACAGGGGAGCCAGAGATTATGACTGGCTTTTCAAATGTGGACAGTCCAGGGCCCATTGGGGCGTTTTTGGAGCGCTTTCTGGCACGGGGATCTTCTTCAGCACTAAGCTCACCCCGGCTGGCTCCCAAAGCAGCTCCCTCATCACGTTCTTCCTGGGCCAGCCCACCACCACCTTCTCATTGATCTGGACAATCTTGTCTCCAAGCAGAATCTTCAGTCAGGACTTGGTGGGGACCTGGCTGCCCACTTGGGACACAAAGTGTTGACAGTTGGTGGTGGTCTGGATTTCCAGGACCAAAGGATCATCCAGTTGCACCTGCTCGAGCACAGCCCTCTGCTCCAGCAGCTCCTCTGGGCAGCAGCTCAGGATAGTGTGGCAGATCCTGGCCACCTGGCCACAGATCCTCAGGACTGTGCCCTCTTTCTCAGCTGTGGCCAGTCCTCCTGCAAGGCCTGGCACAGCTCACTGCACAGTTCCCCAATCTCCTGGCAGGCCCAGGAGTCATTTATGTGGGAGAAGAGCTACCTGTTAAGCCAGAAGAGAAGGGCACGGGCCTCACGCACCAGCTCCACAGCAGCACTGACATCAGGACATCAAGGCACAGTCCCCCAGGAAACCTTGGACTAAGCTCTGGAAGGCCTGGGTCCCCTCCAGCAGCCCCTCTGTCAGCCTCTGCAGGTTCTCTGTCTGTAGCCCGGAGCTCAGGGCCCAGAGCTGTTCCACTCCATTCAGGATGAGCTCCTGGTGGCCCAGAGGCCACACAGTCAGAGCCTCGAGAATGCAAAGACAGAGCAGGACCAGGTATTTGCCAGGTAGCTCCCAGTTCTCAAAGGGATAGTCCTGCAGGGACTCATCGAGGCCTCTCAGCCAAGCTGCCTCCTTCCCGGGGGTTCAGGTCTCTATGGGCTCCATGGCCGAGCTCCACCCGTGCGGATCACCCCAGAACATTATTGAGCAGCTACAACCTGACAACTAAGGTTTTATATGCTCATGGAATCCTTACTGCCGTTTCTGAGCAGGAATTGCATTACTCTGTAACACACCTGGAGAAAACGAGGGGCAGGTTGGCTAGCTGTCACAGCTACACTGCTAGGACGCACAGACTTGGGGCTCCAAGTCTATTCTCACCATGGTGCATTCCTGACTCAGTAAGATGTGTTAGGAAAGCAGATTCCTAATTTCCCTGGGATCCAGGGGAGAGATCAAGTAACTGTGCTGTGTAAAAGAATTTGGTTAAACATGTGTCCTGTACATGAAGTGCCATGTTTGACCTGGAGAAAGTACAATTTTATTTTTAACAGTCTGAAATCTTTCCTATTTGGGGCAGTGGTTCTCAACAGGTGCAATTTTGCCCTCTAGGGGAAAGTGGCACTGTCTGCAGACACTGGTTTTCACAACCTGGACGATAGGCATCTAATGAGTAGAGGGCAGGGACACTGCTAAACATCTTAGAACATGTGGGATGGACCCACGACAAAGGATGGGCCCACGACAAAGAATTACCCTGCTCAAAATGTCAATAGCGCTGAAGTTGGTTTGGAAGATACCAATCCTGGTTTCTATTTTCTTATTCCTGGTTCTGAGCCAAATATATCACTCCCCAAATAGGCCAAGATAAAAACCAACATAAGTGTGCCTCTTATATGTATAAGAAATAAGGCTAATTTCAAACTTTCCACCTCTCTTCCTCTCATCATTTTCTCATTTTATTTGATTTTACATTCAATGTAATCAAAACCTCTAATATCAAATCATTTCTAACTTTTAAAACCCTCACCAGCATGCCATTACAAGAATCAAGATTAGGTGATTTACACAGGTATGCGCAATTAATTAATTAATATGCATGGGCGAAGGTAGGAGACAGGAAAAGGACAAAAGAAGATTTATGTGGCAATAAAACTAAACTCTGCTGCCAACCCATGTGGGTCGGGGAAGCTGTGAGTATTCTCAGTGTCCCTGGTCCCACGTTGCCATTCCCAGCCCAGTAAGAATTTGGGGTTGGGGTGGTGTTTGCTGAGAGTATGGTGACGGAATCAGGGCCCTCCTCTGCCCATGTGAAGGTGGAGGTCAGCATCTCTGACAAGATGGGTATCAGGATGGCAGACAACTTAGGTTAAGGGTAATAAAACAGCTGATGCATGCAAAGTAACCTGAAACTTCTCATAACGCTTAGTAAGTTGGAAACCACAAGGAGACCGCGATAGTTAATTTTAGATGATAACAAGATTGGGCCATGCAGTGTCCAGGTATTTGGTTAAACACTATTCTGGGTGTGTCTGTGAAGGTACTGGTGGATGAGATTAATGCCTGAATGGGCAGACTGAGTATAGTAGACGGCCTTCCATAATAAATGGGAGTGGACGTCATTCAATCCTTTGAAGACCTCGGTAAGGAATTAATTCACTCTTTCTGCCTGTCTTTGAGCTGGAACTTTGGGCTTCTCCTGCCTTTGGACTTAGAGATTACATCTGTACCATTGGCTGTCCTAGATCCCCAGTTTGAAGATCTCGGAACACCTCAGCCTCTATAATCATGTGAGCCAGTTCCTCATAATAAATCCCTCTATATATGTATGTCCTATTGGCCCTGTTTTTATGAAGAACCCTGAGCAGTACAGAGTCTATAGGTAATGTGATAACCACAATGGTAAGCACTGCCATTAACTAAGGACTTCCCACGTGCCCAGCATAATGCTAAGAACCTTTGTCTACTTTGCAGTAGCCCAAGTCGGTACCATGACCTCATTTCACAAATAGGAAGCCACACTCAGAATCAGAAATGACCTGAGACAGGCTGTGGCTTTCAGACTAGCCTGGGACTTTTTTTTTTTTAGGCTGAGACTCTTGATCAGGTTATGGAATGTCAGGGGCTGTTGCTTACAGATATGTTATGCAGAAAATACAAGGTCTCAAGGTCCCATGCGAACATTTTCAATCATTTATACTTAGAAGGGGTAGGAAGGCCCTGGCTTCCATCTTCTGACCTCCCACCCCTTGCTTTTATAGTTTTTGTTAGGATGTGATTGGCTCTGATTCTAGAAGAGTATAAAAGGCTTGGTAGTCTGGGGAGTTTGGAAAGATTCTGGGACAAGTAAAGCTGCCCCACCACAAATGCTGATAGAGTGAGACGGAAAGAACACGTTTGCCTGCAAACTCTCTCTCTCCTTTTCCTAAGCCCTCAGGGAAAAATAGCCCAAAGACACTGTATTTGTTCACTTATGGTTCTACTACAAGGAAAGCTGTCAGTCTGCACTCTGAGGCTCAATCCCTCTCACAAACAGGCCCTAATTCTGCTGGGTTAAGTAAGGTCTCTGGATTCTAGGGTTTAAGAATGCTGACATTTCCACAAGAGGTTCTCAAACTTGACTGTATCAGATGCATCTAAGGAAGCTTTTCAACACTTTTATTTCATCTCTCCATTTCTGCTGCTTTAGAATATCCAGGAGGAGAGCTGGAAAATTCTGTGTAATGAGCAGTTTAGCAATTCTTATGAAGCAAGCTTGGCAAAAGTCCATGGAAACACCTACGTCTTTCCCCCCGTACTTAAATGGTAGTTATTTGTTCTTCAGAGAAAAGTGGCATAGACTGTAGGAAAGTCTGGTTTATGACCTTGTTCTTTTCATATAATAAAATACCAAAAATATTGGATATAACATAGAACAGGGGTCCAAATACTGGCTTTTAGGGTACGGCATAAAGGAGTACTTTGAGACTTGAGCAAGAAGCCCAACCCATACAAGTCATGGGGTTGTAGACATGTTCCATCATCACGGTACTGTTTGCTTTTTACAGGTTCCTCGTACATCAATCGACCAACAACTATTTCATTGAACATTTACGAACGTGTCCTGCACTGCTGCCTGGGAGGTCGCCGGGGTTGAGGGGTTTCACATCTGCATCGTTACACTGCATTAGAATCTGTAGCATAACATATTAGAATCACTTGATGCCGTAACTATCTCTAGACTAAGGCTTTTCAAATTTCACTGTGCTTAACCCCGCTGTGGAGATCTGGACAAAACACAGATTTCTGGGCCCCAAGAGAGACTGATTCAGTAGGTCTGGGGTAGGCCCATGAAAAGGAATTTCTAATAATGCAGGAGACACTGATACTGTTGTTCTGAAGATTTCTCTTTAAGAACCAGAGCTGCAAACACCATGTTCCTCTGGGCAAAGAGCGTACCTTACTCTTGTCTTCCTTTAGTATGTGGTAGAATGTCTGCAATATCTAAGGTGCTCTGAAATTGTTTGTTGAATGAGTGAATGACTGTTTAGAATAAACAGTTCTAAATAACTGAATGAATGACTGTTCATTCATTTTTGAATGAATAAATAATTCATTTATTTATAAATGAATGAATAAATGGTTTGAATAAATGAATGACTGTTTAGAGAAAGTTACATGAATGAAGTTAGCAGTTGCATCAGGTATGAGCAGAATTTGTTGGAGGGGTCCACACTTGTTCTCTAATGAGAACTGGTTTAGGAATTTTAGTGTATGCAAGTTATCTAAACTCTATAAATTCTTTGTACCCACTTAGGACATCTATTAACTTCAGTCTCGAGGGAGGATTTCCACAGAAAAACAGCAAAACCTCGCCCCATTTAATGGCCATTTTGAACTGTAAGCTGACAATAGCAAACTATCACCTTGTACCACTTGAATATGAGATGATGCGTTTCTGAAAGTATCATCAGGCCAGATGCTCTCAGCGGGGATGTGTTTGTACAGCCAATTAGTCAGAGGTAACCTCGGTGATTGCATTTTCTGCACTGGACAGAGGCAAGCATCGTGAGATGTCACGTTCTGACAGCCACACGAAAAGCTTCCAGAAAACTCTGACCACTGACAAAAGTAACACTGAATCTCTTGAGAGAGCAGAAACACCTTGAGGTTTAATCCAAGGTGCCCTTGAAATTCCCCCCGTCTCCATGATGTCAGATGAGTGGCAGATGACACCCATGTTCTGAGGAACTGTTTTCTTATTTCTCTCCTCGCTTCTGTACCTGTCTGACCTCGTCACAGAGCAGAATGCCCTGCATGTTTCTCAACTGCAAGAATAAGTAAGGTTCCCATTTATTTTCCTTTTATTTTTTTGGATAAATTCATCTCATCTCCTCTTTGTCTTTCTATTTAATTTTATTTTAATTTCAAGGACTTCTTTGTTGACTGGTCCATCAGCTTCTTCATTGAAACATTATTCTCTAAGATTCACCACTTTATTTTTTTTTTTTATTTTTTTTAGACAGAGCCTCAAGCTGTCACCCTGGATAGAGTGCTGTGGCATCACAGCTCACAGCAACCTCCAATTCCTGGGCTCAAGCGAGTCTCCTGCTTCCTCCTCCCAAGTAGCTGGGACTACAGGTGTCCGCCACAACGCCTGGCCATTTTTTGGTTGCAGCCGTCATTGTTGTTTGGCGGGCCCGGGCTGGATTCGAACCCGCCAGTTCAGGTGTACGTGACTGGCGCCGTTGAGCCACAGGTGCCGAGCTGAAATTCGCCACTTTAGAAAAAAATATTAAGACAATTTCCCCAGATCCTATAGCTTTACCAAGAGAAAGGGAAAGGCAAACTTTTTTTTTTTTTTTAACTGAATCATAGCTGTGTACATTAGTTCAATCATGGGGTACAGTATGCGGGTCTCACATACAATCTGAAATATTTTCATCTGCCTGTTCAACATAACATTCATGAGATTTTCTCATTTACTGTGTGAAAACATTTGTGTTCTGCATTTAGTAGGTTTCTTCTGACCCTTTAAAGATGCACCTCAAGTGTGATCTCACCTTTTATCCTCTCTCCCCTTCCCTCCCTCTCCCCTTTCCCCATCTTCTTGTGCAATAGTTGGGTTGTAGCCTTCACATGAAAAATATAAATTTGCTTCATATTAGGGTTGCATACATTGGATACTTTTTCTTCCATTCTTGAGATACTTTGCTAAGGAGAATGTGTTCCAGCTCCATCCATGTAAATATGAAAGAGGAAACGTCACCATCTTTCTTTAAGGCTGCATAATATTCCATGGTATACATGTACCACAGTTTATTAATGAAAGGCAAACTTTTAAAGAAACATATGAGGTCTGTGTTTCTTCTTTTGCATGCCAAGTCTCAAGAGGTTAGACCTGTCTTTTTTTAAAACAATGGATATGAGCTAAAAATGTATTAACGAATAAGGCTGATGACAATGATGAAGTTTCACCATAAAGGATCTTAGGATGAGCCTTGCAGAACGGTGCTTCTCAAATTTTAAGATATGCATGTAAATCACGTAGGTATCTTGTTAAAATGCAGATCACATAGTTTTATAAGCTCTCAGGTGATACCAGTGCTCCTGGTCTGTGGACCACTCTTAGCCAACCCAAAGCGTTCCTTCGTCTACAGCCGCACTGTCCAGAGAACTTTTTGCAATGACAGAAACGTTCGACATCTGTTCTAATATGGCAGCCATGAGTCGTATATGGCTATTGGGCATTTGAAATGGGGCTAGTGTATGGAGAAAAATCACTTTTAAATTTGATTTAATTTTAATTCATCTAAATTTAAATGATCTTATATGCCTCATGGCTACCATATTTGACAGTATCACTCTGTAGAGGGACAAAACTAAGAGATTCAGTAAAAAAAAAAACAATCCAGAGAGAAGAAACTTAAACAGTAAGATGAAACTTCAAATCCTTTCACTCGTACTGTACATTCATTTTTGTTCCCACTCTCCCCCTTCTTGCTTTCTGTAGGGAGGGCTCAAGACTTCCCCTCTGTTCTCCATTAAGTTCCCAGAATCACTCTACAAAATAGTAATTAGGAAAGGCTCTGTAAACATTCTGAAGAGCAGGAGATTATCTCGTTTACATAAACCTCATTGAGTTGGCAAAACCAAGCAAGAAATCTTATGAGAAACAGTTCCTTTGATAGGAGTCCTTTCACCTCGGGTTATGTCTAGAGGATTCTGAAGACGACTCCAAGGTTCCCGCACTGTGGGGTCTAAACCTTTGGGCTGGAATACAGGGGCAAATGCAAATAGTCCAGACATTCCAGAACAGCTTAAAAGAAAAAAAGCTCAGTTCAAGTTGAGTTCCCCCAAATGAAAAAAAAATGCTGAGAGCGGGAAAAGGATACGGCTTAGTTTTGTCTAAACTGGAGCTGTCTGCTCTCAGCAGGTTACAATCTGTATCACAGTTAACGAGGTTTGGAGATCTTCCCTCAGCTGGTGAGTACTAATTTCCATTGAGGAAAAAGTTATGAGGCTTGGATGTCTTAATGATAACAGATAATTTCTCTGTGCGGGCAGAGCTACAAAGCCAGTTGCTATGAAACTGTGTGGACTGGGCTATTTCTTCTGTGTATACTGTTTCCCCTTAAAGAAGTCACTTGGCGTGAGTCTCAAACCTACTTGGGGACCCTTGTGATTAATTGCTTGAACTGGCTGGTGGCCATCAGCAAGATCTTGCAATTTACCAGGTCCTATACCGAATTATGAAGCTGAAGTTTTAATGAGATTTTAGCTAATAGAGCCCAGATGTCCAAGACTATGATGTTTGAAATCACACTGCTTGCAAGGCTGTGGGGCTTAAATCTTATTTATTTTTTGCTTACTAATTTTCCGGTTCCCATATTTATGTAATCTTGGACCAGTCAAATGTTAAGACCCTCACCGTGACATACTGTATCTAGAGAATCATTTACATACACACACCTGTGGCCAGCAGCCTGGAGAACCCAGAGAGATGAGCGCTCTCTACCTTCCAGCCCAGCCTCTTGGGACTACCTTTCAGCCAAGGATATGGTAATTAACAGCCCTTACAACCACCTTGCTGCTATGCAGCACTTAACTTCCAAATTGCTTTTACACATTTAATTGCATCTTATTCTATCAGGGTCTAGGACAGCGGTTCTCAACCTGTGGGTTGTGACCCCTTTGGGGGTCAAACGACCCTTTCACAGGGATCGCCTAACACCATCCTGCATATCAGATATTTATATTACGGTTCGTAACAGTAGCACAATTACAGTTATGAAGTAGCAACGAAAATAATTTTATGGTTGGGGGTCACCATGACATGAGGATCTGTATTAAAGGGTTGCAGCACTGGGAAGGTTGAGAACCACTGGTCTAGGAGAAAAGGGCTGGGACAGGTATTATTATTTCTATTTTGCATGAGGAAACTAAGGTACACAGAAGGGAAGGGCTACTAATGGCTAACATTTGTGGGAGCCTTATGTGCCAAGAAGTACTGCTCCCATGGGGTTTACGTGCATCATTTGTTTTAAGCCTCCTATCAGCGTATGGGTTGATAGCATTATCAACTCCACTCTGAAACGGGAAAACTCATGCGCAGGGAGGTTGGGTCACACCACTAATAACTGATGGAGCCAGGGTGGACCTTACTGTGGCTCTAAGTTATGTGTACCGTCGCCTCCCCCAGGAAGGATTGTCAGAATCACAGACAAGACCTGGAGTCTGTTGTTAGTGTGACATGCTTTTTACATTTTTTGCAAGGAGCAAGGCAAACTCCAGGTACATTTTTCCAGTTTTCCTCCACCCTTGTTGCAGAGGTCCCCTCCCCACCTTGGAGGAGATTCTGTTTAGTGGTATCTCATTAAAAAAAAAATATTTGGTTTAGTATTCCAGGTCCTTTCTTTTAGCACCACAACCTCTCCTTCTAGCCCTTTTCACAATGTAGTCCAGACACAGAACTTGCCTAGCTTGGTTTATATGGTTCCCATTTCCTCCCTGGTTCTCCTATCCAAATTTTACCTTTTCTAAGAGAGTCATCTTACAGACTACGTACAGCAAGAAGGGATCATATTTCCTCTTAAAGCCTCTCTTTCCCTGTTCCGAACCTCCATATAACTTTGCTGAATGGATGGATGAGCAAACGAAATAAAGATCATTTCTGGGTGGCTAAACACGGGGATCTAGAGATGAATAAAAAACCCCTCTCTCTTGCCTTCAGGAATCTTCCAGTCTAAGGAGAGATAGACGAGCAGAGGAACCACTATCGTATGATGTCCTGCAAACTATTCTGGAAGGGCCAGATTCCAGAGGGGCAGAGAGGAGGGGAGGAGTTCTCACTGCTGTTTAGAGATAAGACTGGGAATTCTGCCCAAGCCTTATTCTCCATCCAGCTAGGGAAACTTCATGTGGGAAGGGATTACACTTAATGCATTTTTGCACAGCCCCTGAACATCCAGCGTAGTTTTCTAAGCTAAACAAACATTAAATAATGAAGGATTATATTAGCAGTGATGAGGTCTCCCTCATTCTGCCAGGGACAGTCTAGAATCCTCCCCTCCTGGCTTAGCAGGGGAAATGAAGACAAGGGAAGCAGGCCCTGGCTGCTGCCCATGGTGGGCCCTGCAGTGGTGCGGGCCCCAATAAGAAGAAAGAGAGGAAACGCCCATTGTTTCCGAGGGGTCCCTGAGTACCAGTGACCTGGAGCATAGCTCTCCTGTGCAACAAGGTGTCTGGGAATATACTGTAATGTGCTACCTTAAAGTGACAGTCTGGGCAAGTCTTCCTTAAACAGACACCCCTCAAGGGCTGGAAAATATTTTTTATTTTAAATTATTCCTATTTTAGAGTAGTGACTCTGATTCTACAGACTGGTGTGGCCCTTCCTGATGAGACACTCTGCACAAGTAGCTACTCTTATGAATGGGACACCGAGGGAGTCCTGAGAAGTGGCCCAGACTTGCAAAAAGCTCTCCTTCAAGACAGTCAGAGTTAGGTTTGGAGGGCCCTGCAACAGCATTTCATTCATATTTTTGGAGGCAGGAAGTAGAATGGCTGCCACAACATACATCTCTTTCTAGAATCATCACCCTGAGTTGCTCTACAATTTTAAGGAATCTGTAGGGGAACATGAAAATAACATAATTCTTCACCTTGTTAGTTGTGGAACTGGTCAAGCTCTTTAACTGCTGTGAGCCGCAGCTTTCTCATCTGTAAGAGGAGGGAATTCATGTGTGCTTTGTAGAATTCTTTGTGAGAGCGACTATATCTCATCAAATCCGAGATACATTTTATTATTTAATGTAGAGACAGGGTCTCACTATGCTGCCTAGGTTAGAGCACTATTCACAGCATAATCATCTCACACTACAGCCTTAAAATTTTAGGCTAAAGCCATCCTCCTGCCTCAGCCTCCTGAGTAGCTGGGACTATAGGTATGTGCCACCACACCTGAACCAAGATTCATTTTTAAAAAAATGTGTCACTAAGAAAGAAAAAAATTTTAATTAAACTGTGATACAATGCTTTTGGTAGTCCCGCACAAAGCAAAATAATAGCCTTTTGTTGCTTTGAGATTACTTTCATCTATTCTGAAGAACCTGGCAATTTTTCTGCCTTCGGGTCCAAGCTTTAAGTGGGATAGGTAATGGTTTTTGCGTGTGTCTCAATAATAAAATGCATCACACTTTCATCAACTTGTGATATAGTTCTATCTTAGGTAGTACAAAGCCTAGAATGCTGCTTTGCAAAAACATGAAATTATAGAAGAATCAAGGTCAAAGTTTGTCTTATATTAATGGTGCTCTATTTCTTTGATTTGGGATATACAAACTATCTTCTCACTTTAATGCCAAATTATAGCATAATATTTTTGAAGAGATTTTTCAAAAGTAATTAAACTCAGTAAGGGAACTTAAGTGAAATGATAAAAATGTTAATATGAGTAAGCAATCACAGCCAAATTCATACATGCAAGACTGCCATCTAATCTACAGTGATTATAAGACATCGTAGGGCCAGGCATGGTGGCTCATGCCTATAATCCTGGCACTCTGGGAGGCCAAGGTGGGAGGATCACTCAGGTTGAGGGGGGAGGATTGCTTGAGGCCAGAAGTTCAGGACCAGCCTGAGCCAGAGCAAGACTCTGTCTCTACAAAAAGATAGAAAAATTTGTCAGGTGTGGCCATGTGTGCCTGTAGTTTCAGCTCCTCAGGAGGCTGAGGCAGGAGGACTGCTTGAGCCTGGAAGTTTAAGGTTGCAGTGAGCTATGATGATGCCACTGCACTCTTAGCTGGGGTGACAGAGTGAGACCTTGTATCAAAAAAAAGAAAAGACTTCCTAGATTATAAAATGTATAATCCACAAATGTTAAAATAGGAAAAAAATTGGATCTCCAATGTAATGAAACATGGTAAATGAAAGAATATTGTTACAAGTCTTATACCCTATAGATGCCCCTAAAATCTCAAATCCCTTCCCTTTTAGTAAAGCATGAGGATACGATGACTCTTGGAAGAGTAGAAGAAGGCTGGACCTCGTCTTTTGGCAAGGAGATAAAATATTGGATTTAAATTTGAATCATGTTGGATAAAATTTATATTTCAGAAACTATAAAACCATGAAAGATCTCTATCACTATATAAGATGGCTGCAAATATTTTGTAAGCTTTTCTGCTTACCTCCCACTGAGATAAAGAAGCCTTTCTCCCTACTTCCCTGAGTCAGACCCAGGACTATGCTGACAAACCGAATATTGTACCAGTTCTGGGGTTAATCTATAGGAGGCCTGGAAACTTCTGTTTTTACCTCTTTTAAATCCAGTTGCCATGCTGTGAAAAAGCCAAGAAGCTACGTGGAGAGGCCCACATGGAGCAGAATTGATGTTCCAGCCTACACCTCAGCCAAGTGAGCAGCCAACTGCCTGCACTAATATGCAAGCCATTTCACTGAACCATCTTGGATATGGACCCTCAGCTCCAAATGATAGCAGGTGGGGGGGGGGGGGAATAAAAAGTCCCTGCTAAGCCTTGCCCAAATTGCAAACTCATGACAGAATAATAATTGTTGCCATTTTAAGCCTCTGAAATATGGGGTGGTTGTACAGCAATAGATCATGAAAATTCACTATCTTGTTAATTTTCACAGATGTTCTGAGCAAAACTTGGTCTAGGATCCCAAAGAACAGGACCTGGAAATGAGCCTAGATCTGCTGACTCCTCAACTGAGGCCCTGGCATAATAATTCTACACTCTGGCATCATTAGGGGCTCAGTATGGCTTGCAGACCTCCTTCAGCCTTACTCCTTAGCTGTACCTGACTGAATGATGAAAGGAGTCTAGGTCAATTCTGGTGGGGTGGGGAAAGAAACAGAGAAGTAAAAAAAAAAAGTTTACGAGGGAAAATACTTCAGCATAACCTCTCATAATCACCCCTGAATCTCCAATATCTTGCACCTTACTTGGAAATTGAGAGTAGAGTTCATGAATTAAATGTACCCACAGCTAAATTCATACATGCAAGACTATCATCTGATCAATAGTGATGATAAGACATTGTAGGGCCAGGGTGGTGGCTCATATCTATAATCCTGGCACTCTGGGAGGCCAAGGTAGAAAGATCACTTAGGTTGAGGTGGAAGGATTACTTGATGCCAGAAGTTCAGGACCAGCCTGAGCCAGAATAAGACTCTGTTTCTACAAAGATATAGAAAAATTTGCCAGTTTTTTTAGAAATGTGGTGGTGATCCCCCAACATAATATTATAGTAGAAACAAGCAGGAATGCTGGGAATTGGTTTATTTTGGCATGAATTATTCTGAGTGGAAGGCCAAGACGACAAAAAATACCTTGTTGGCAGAATAAAACCCAGGGACTAGAATCAGTCCTGTCCTTCTGACAGACAGGCTCCACAGAGAGACAGAAGCCTGGCCGACTACAATGTCATTCAGGCAGCCGCCAAGTGTAGTTCATATTGTCATTCACCTTCTATGCAAGGATGTCAAGACCTTTGTTTCAACATGTGGCAGTCTGTGTGCCCAGATTATGACATTGGCAGCATGGTAAAGTTGTTTTTTGTTTGTTTGTTTTTTTGAGACAGCATCTCCCTCTGTCCACTGGGTAGAGAGCTGTGGCATCAGCTCACAGCAACCTCAAACTTCTGGGCTCAAGCGATCCTCTTGCTTCAGCCTCCTGAGTAGCTGCAACTACAAGCACCTGCCACTACACCCAGCTAGTTTTTCTACTTTTAATAGATACAGGGTCTCAGTCTTTCTCAGGCTGGTTTTGAACTTCTGTGCTTAAGCAATTCACCAGCCTTGTCTCCCCAGAGTACTGGGATTATAGGCCTGAGCCACCGTGCCCGGCCTAACAATAGGTCTGGGCTCAAGTAGTTTCTCATGAGTTTTTTTATTTAATTTTTTTTCTATTTTTAGTAGAGATTGGGTATCTCTCTTGCTCAGGCTGGTCTCGAAGTCTTGAGTTCAAGAAATCCACTGGCCTTGGCCTCCCAGAGTACTAGGATAACAGGTGTGAGCCACTGAGCCCAACGTTAAAGTTGATGGTCACATTGTGTGCCCTTGGTCTGGTCACCGACCTCTAAAGATGCAACACTGTCAAGCTTTTCTTTTTCTTTTTCTTTTTTTTTTTTTTGAGACAGAGCCTCAAGCTGTCACCCTGGATAGAGTACCATGGCATCACGGCTCACAGCAACCTCCAATTCCTGGGCTCAAGCGAGTCTCCTGTCTCTGCCTCCCAAGTAGCTGGGACTACAGGCCCCCACCACAATGCCCAGCCATTTTTTGGTTGCAGCCGTCATTGTTGTTTGGCGGGCACGGGTTGGATTCAAAACTGCCAGCTTAGATTTTACGTGGCTGACGCCTTAGCCCGTTGAGCCACAGGCACCGAGCCGCACCACTGTCAAGCTTTTCATCTTGCAGTACAATGCTCTGCTAAATAGCCTCAAGGAGACAAGTCTTTGTCTCAGAGAAACTACAGATATCACTGAAGTGGGAAACATTTTAATAGCCACATACACAAGATGCTATCTACTATGAGTATAGATATTAGAAAAATTAGCTTTTAATTTAATTTTGAAATCAGGAGTTGGAGAAAAGTAATTTAAATTAATTTAGTGTTGAATTCAATACAATTATTGTTTATTTTTGCTTTAAAGCTGTAGCACTCACAAAATTGTAATTCTTTCTCATGACTTGCCAGTTGACGGCAAAGCTTTTGTTTCCTAAATAAATCCAAAGTGTAAAAGACAGCGCCTCATAGCACATGGCCATAACAAATTAAAGAGGAGGGTAAAGTGCCCTGGAATGATGGCTAGAGGTAAAGATGGAGGTTAGATAGGCCCAGTCCTCAGAGGAGGAGGGTAACAAACCTTTAACAAACAAGGGTATCAGACTGTTAACAAAGTTGTTAGATGTCTGAAGAATTTATTTGAAGTGATATTTAAAAATCTGAATACAAATAATCAAGCTACAGGAATAGATACATCAAAAAAAATCTTTTTCTTTTTAAGTCAAGTTATGGTCAAAGCCCTCTATTTCAAAAGTTAGGCTCTGGCATTTCTGATAATCTAAAACAGTTACTTCATACTATAGTACCTGGAGGACAAATCTGGCCCACCACTTGTCATTGTAAATAAAGTTTTATTGGAACACAGACACAACCATTATTTTGCATTATCTTATGGCTGTTTTCAAATTACAATGAAAGAGTTGAGTGGTTGTTACAGACTTTATATAACTCACGACCCCCCAAATATTTACTGTTTTGTTCTTTACAAAAACAGTTTGCTGACTCCCGATAATGTAACACTGAAATAAATCTAAATGGTAGTGAAAAGACTTTGAGACATTTATATATTCCAAGGACAATAGCTGTCACTGAGTGTTTTCTACTCCACAAACTAAGCATGAAGTATCCTTTTATGTTTGCTCAGGACAAGTTCTGTGAAGTAAGGTAGCAGGATAGAAGCAGCAGGGACCTCAGATAGTATGAATTACTAGTAGTTGGTAGAGAATTGAAGAAATAGAAAAAGGTGCTACACTACAGCAGTCTGGGCCATTTAGTGTAGAAGCATAGCCTAACAAATAACCGATATGCACAATGACAGATTTTTAAAAATCTAGTTGTGTGCTTAAAAGGGGAAGTTTCAGCAATCTGGAAAACTCTTTTAAGTATCAGAGCCTATTCTCAACTTGTCTTGATAAAGTACTTGCCATGTCTGAATGTGGTGTGACTTCAGAACACTCCTGGTATGACCCTGTTTGTATAACACGTTTATATAAATGTTTGTCCCCTATCCCTTCCCTTTACATTAGTTTTTCCTTGCCACTTTTTGGTCTCAGCATTCATCTCTCAGGCCCTGGCTATAATCTGCATCTTTTATATACTCTCTACTTTCTGCTCTGAATGATTAAAAATGTGTTTACTAGATCAGTATCCCCCCCTTCAAAAAACAAAAACCCCACCTGTCTTACTTCTCAGCACATACCAGAGGAAGATCACTGTAGGCTGTGTGGCTGCTGTGTGAGCTTCCAAGGGAGATGCCAAACTGGGTAAGGGGGTTTATGCCCACAAAGTGCTTAAAACTTTGGGAGGAAAGACAATATATTCACAGAAAGATGAATAACAGTATAAGGTTTTAGTTGGTGCAGGAAAAAAAAAAGGGGGGTTGTTGGATTTCTTATAAGGGTGTGATGGCCACTCCACTGACGTCCTGGAAAGAGTGAAATTTGAACCAGTCTTTGAAAGAAAGGAGAAAAGAGGGGAACATGACTTTTGTGAAGTTAGTGATGCCTGTCTGTACAAAAACCTGCTTCTGTAGCTCCATATTCCTT
The DNA here is from genome assembly GCA_963574655.1 of Perodicticus potto. Classification (NCBI taxonomy): domain Eukaryota; kingdom Metazoa; phylum Chordata; class Mammalia; order Primates; family Lorisidae; genus Perodicticus; species Perodicticus potto. The sequence goes on along the minus strand of CAUYRH010181526.1, from coordinate 12,761 downwards.
ACAAGAGAAATTCAAAGGTACTCATCCGAGGCTGTCTCGAGGCTCTCTAGAACCCACCTGCACCTTCCACAACGCCCTTCACAAATGAGCCCTCTGCTGATGCTTCTTGGTGTTTCCCTGATTCTGACTTTTGGGTCTGCTATTCCAAATCCTTAGAAAAAGCTGTCTTGTGCTTTTCCCAACCCTAGCTGTTATTTGAGGTCCAACTTCTCCATGGGGCCTCACCATGGGGTTCTATGCCAGTGCTTGGTCATGTGTGATCTTACTGTTCATGACGAGCATTCCACTCACAATGAATCAGCTCATAACCCAGGTTCTGCAGCACCCATGTTGATCTATACTCAATAGGATGAGTGCACTGATGCAGATGGCAGGCTTGGATAGTACATTGCTACGAAAGCCTAAATGCTTATTCTTAAGTCATTTGCTTATCCCACCCATTGTGTATCAGTCACAAACAGTTCATAGCCTGGTACTGGTGGTCAGCCCATGCTTATTATCCTTTTCAATTATTATTAATTTACATATACATATATATATTTACGGGGTAGAATGTAATGTTCTGATATGCATGTACACTTTGGGATGATTAAATTACATGCCTACATTTTTGTGTTGAGAACATTTAAAATGGACTCTATTACGTATTTTGAAATCATAATAAATACACTCTTATTAACTACAGGCACCACGCTGTGCAATAGAGCTCAAAAACTTACTCCTCCATCTAAGTGTGTATCCTTTCATCAACATGACCCGTCCCTTCCCTCAGACCCTGGTAACCACCATTCCAACTCTGCTTCTATGAGCTCAACATTTTAAAGTTGCCTTTATTTGTGAGCTTATGCACTGCTTGTCTTTCTGCGCCTGGCTTATTTCCCTTACTACAGTGTCCTTCAGGTTCATCCATGTTGTTGTAAATGGCTGCGTAGTATTCCTCTGTGTATATTTACCATATTTTCTTTATTCATTCCTCTGTTAGTGGACACTTGGGCTGTCTCCATATCTTGCCAGCCCACACTTTGAACAGCACTGCTTTTATTTACCTTCGTCTCCTCTTCTTATGAATCCTAAAGTACTTACTGTTCATTTTAGGGCCTGAACATTGGTGGTTGGTAGGCCAAATTTAAGTAATACCCAAGATTCAATAATGGGGAGATTTATAGTTCTTTTAAAAATTGGCAGTTGAAATAAATAAATTAAAAAAAAAAATTGGCAGTTGTAGCATCACTGTCCTGCAATCTGTAACCAGTACTGAACAAAGATGCACCTTCAACGTGAGCTCCTCAGTCTCCACGGGCTCCATACTCTTCCTGTTTGCAGGCCAGCTCGTCTTTCTTGTGTTTGCTGGAACCCTACTGGCATTTGTGTTGGTCATGCTATTCTATAATGTGCATTTTGCAACTTTAATCGTTATATGTATTTGTCTTGTGTTCACATCTAGATGCAAATTCCTGGAAGGGAGAGACTGTGTCTCGTACTTCTTGGTTTTACAATATGCAAGTGCTTGATAGATGGATAATTTTTAAATAATTGAGTGAATGAATTATCTGTTCCCTTTAGCTTATAAATCTAAAGTACAAATCTTAAATCAAATATACATGGCAATTTTGTTATTGTCCCTGGATGAAAGGCAGCTACGAATTCTGTGACAACTCCTTTAAGTGAAAGGTAGGGGTCTGCTTCCCCTCCCCTTGCAAACAGGTTCATCTTAGAATGCTTTGATCAGGGGAATGGTGGAATGATACCAGGTTGGTTCTAGGTATGCCCTGGAAGAGGAATGGTAGCTTCCACCTGATGTGTCGAAAAGTCCAACCACCCTGCTAAAGAGACCACGAGAGAAGCTCTGACAATAGATGGAGAGGGGAAGACCCAGCTGAGCACAGTCTTCCAGCCATCCCTGCCAAGACAAGGAATGTTCAGCAAAGCTGTTTTGGATTGACCCTGCCACCAGCTTAACATCACACAGGAACTTCAAGCTGAAGAGTTGCCCAGCTGAGCCCTATCCTAATTCCTAGCCCTGAAAATTGTGAGATATAATGCAAGGGCTGGTTAAGACATTAAGCTTTGGAACTAGTTTGTTACACAGTAGTGGATAAATGAGACAGACTTCATCCCTGCATTTCCACTGTTTGTCTGCATAGTATCCTTACTATCGACATGCAAGTACTTACCAAACTTTCTAAAGCCATGGCACCCACTGAACATGACAATGCTTGCTGGCATTCTGGGTAAACAGCTGAGGCTGCTCATGCGTGGAAGGAGGAATCTGGGAATTTTGTTTCTAAGGCCAAAAGGATCAGTATTTCTGGCACACACAATGTGAGTGAGCACCTCGGCATCTGTGTTCCATTGTCATGCTCTTCAGAAATGGAAGTGGGGAATAAAGTTCTCCACTTCAATTCTGCTGGGTTTTTATTATTTTTTATGTTACAGTTTACTGTATTATCTATCCGTCATTTAGATCTGCATAAATAATCTGACCCTGATTCTACACTTTAAGACTTCGGTAGCTATTAGTTCTAGAATGTGAAATGTGATGGTTTCTAAGAAATGTTTAATTTCAGTAGCCAAATCCTAGGAATCTGTAGGCCCTTAAGAAGTATGTATTTTTAATAACAGCTTACCTCTTTCCCATGAGTTTGTTTTTAGTTAATCGCTACATTTTTCTTCTGCTATTCTTATGTTATAAAATCAGTTTCTCAAATAACTATTTTCACTATTCTCATGTGTTTCTTGATTTCTTGTTACGAACCCCAGGAGCCAAGTGGTAATAATCATGATTCAAGCTACTTTAGCAGAGCGACTTGGCCAACGTTGAAAAGGCAACAAAAACAGAGTTTGACAGTTTCTTCATTAATTCCTGATGTTTTATTCTCATTAAAAACAAAAACAAAAATACAGAAAAAAAAAAAAAAACCCAGATCAAAGCCTTCCAAAAGAACAAATTTTCCGTATTTTGATATGGCCACTCTGTAATCATTTAACCAGTGATTATGCAAATATGCAAAACCTGTCCTTGTGCTGACTGCCTGGGAGGTTTAAAAAGCAGGTAGGGTGGGGAACACATTGTTCATAGAGAAGAGAGGACGTGTAGTAGAATCTGAAGACCTCTGAATTATTTGCATATGATTTCTAAAAAAAATAAATAATAACTAGGGGAAAACTTGTGATAGGAAGGAAAGTACACGACATAAGAGAAGTGCTATATTAGCAGCATGGAAAACGTGTTGGAAAACACAGGGAATAACCAATTCTATCCCGAGAGTGGGAGCAGTCATTTCAGCTGAGTCTGAAGAAAGAGGAGGACATTTCCCTGTATTGTTGGAGAAACTGAACATCCAGAAGAGAGTCTTGCTAAAAATCAAGATGTGAAAGAATGAAGGAACAGAGCTGTTTCTGGAATCGTTAAGACATTAAAAAAAAAAAAAAAAAAAAATCAGATATGGCTGAGTCATAGGATGAGTTAATTGAGTGAGGGGTGGGGGAGATATGGAGTTGCAGTGGCTTGCAACCTCATCTTACAGTCAGATCGTGAAGAGACATGTTCACCAAACTAATGACTTTGGGTTTTATCATGCAGGCAGTGGGCATTTAGAAATGTTTTAATGCCAAGGGCGTGCCACGAACATAGACAGCTATGGTTTAGACACATCACTGGTACTGAAGTTAGGGTGATCTCTGTAACAACTGTCACAGTTGCCCTTTGACATTTATTGGAGTGATTATTGGATTGCTACCTAATTAAAGACTAGAATGCAGTAGTGAAAACAAGGTTTTGCCATCACAGACCAAGCACCATGCACCACACAGTGCCTGGGATGCAGAAGAGCTTTGGTGAATGAGTCAAACTACTGAATATTTTTATAGGCCAGGAAATTGATGATGAAGGCCTGAATCAGGACAGTTCCAGTGACAACAGGCAGGAGGGAAAAGCTTTGGCTGACACTTTACAAATGAAAATCCTGGGCTGACTCTAAGAAGTGTGGTAGGAGAAAATACAGATATTCAAGGGGGACCCTGAGGTTAAGGGAAGGTCAGTTGTGAAATAAAGGGAAAGTAGGAGGAGGAGTAGGGTTTTTTCGAAGGGAACATAATAATTTGTGTTAGACATGAACTAGAGCAGCCTGTAGGACACCCAGGTGGGGGTATCATGTGGGCAGGTGGCAGAATGTCATAGTGCAAGGAAGAGAGAGGCCAGAAGACCCTGGATTTTGGCTTTGTCAATTCCCAGCTATGTGACCTAGGTGTCTTATGAACTTCTCTTAAGTCAAGTTTCTAATTTATAAAACAGAGATGATAAGCATCTATGCCATAGGTAACTCAGGATGGTAATAATATAAAATCTAACAATGTATGAGAAATTGCTTTTTAAGAGTACAGAACTTTGTGCAGACAGTTATTACCATCATTGCACCAAATGGCTGTAGTGCATCTTCCAATAGAACATGGGATTAGTCACGTCAAGGTCACAGATTTAATACAAAGAAGGGTCCTGACTTGTTAAAGCTGTAGATCAGTCCCCTCCGGGGATCAGCAGCCTTGAGAATGAGTGTGACAGCAGAGTAGTCTAGGCTTATTATAGAGGTGGAAAAATCTTTCTATCCATGTCTTTTACTAAGAATGACATATTCCAGTTCAGCCAGAATAGATTGATATTAATTTGAGGATTAGGAGGTGTGTTGAGCTGCTGGTGATGAGAAAACAATTTATACTCAAATAAGTATATTCTCTTGACAGCCCCTGGAGTCCTCTTTTCAGAAAGCCAAACACAAAATCTGCTCAGTTTAATACGCCATTACTTCTAGAATTGTTACTTTATCCAAGACTTCACCGCTATCTACCAGGCCCACAGATTCCATGCTTGGGTCACAGTAGCACTGAAACAGCCCCAAGCCACTTCCGGCTGCATCTGGGTTTTCCATAGAGGACACTAACTCTCTGAATATCCAGGAGCCAAAAATATCTTAGCATTTTGATATTTGGTTCTGTGATCGATTCAAGATTCCTAAAACTGGACACCACAGCAGGCCTGCTCTGACGTGGAGGTGGAGGTGGACTTGTTGGAGGCAAACTTCTGTTAGCGACTGGCTCATCCTCAGAATGAATCTTCAGCAAGGATTCCTTGTGGGATAGAAAAGTTGAGTTTCTGAGAACAATCGATAGGGCTATATCTTTTGTTTGTCTCAAGTTCTTTGATGTAATATAAAGGCAATAATGTGCCCGGGAATGTACTCATAAACAGTTACTCGTTTTATAGCATAATAAAAGTATAGCAAAATAAAATTGGAGTTTAGGTAAAGAATTGGGCTGGAGGTAAGGAGAGCTGGCTTTTCTTGCCAACTTGCCCACTTTGTCATCTTTAGTAAATCACCAGGTGGCTCCTGACCTCTGTTTATCTACCAGTGAAACATAGATCGACCAGTATGATACAACAGGTAAACAACTGGAATAGGAATAACTAGTGAGGCTGACTGTGGGCCATGCTCTGGTCATAAGTGTGGCATGTATCGATGAACAGAATAGGAAAAGAAATTCTTGTGTCCATGGAACTCAGATTCAAGTGAGGGGGGAGAGAATAAACAATACACATAATAAATAAGGAAACGATTTTGTATTTTGGAAGCTGAAAGGTGCTATGTTTAAAGAAAACACAGAACAGGTGAAGTGGACTTAGATCATGAGAATGGGTGAGGATATTTTGGTTGCAGGTTCTGGAGAGGTTTGCGTTCTCACCAGCTGGTAACTCCCTTCACTCATTACAACAAAATAATAATGCCTTCAGGTCATATGGGGGTTGTGATGGTTCAATGAAGGAAAACACGAGGCATGCAAATGTCACTATCATTGTCCTTATTTTCTAACTCTGAATACCTTGCTTGACTCCAAAATCATAGATCTCAAATAGCGAGTAGTAGAACAATAAAGGACAATATTTTAACACCAAAGAGAAAACCAAGGCTATGGTTTTGGCCATGAGTTCAGCTTGCTTCAAGATGCAGCCAATGATGGGAATAAGAGTGATGCTTGCTGAGACAGAAGTGCCTCTAAGATTCATACAGGACAGATATCTGTAGGCTACACTTTTAGATCCAGGATTTAAAAATGGGGAAAAAAACAAAGAAAAGGGATTTATAAATTTTAAAACAAAGCTCTTAAATTTTATATGGTCTAACAAGCCTCCAGAGACTGGCTGTTTGGAGAATGAGACTCCTGAACAATAATCAGAAAAAGTAAAATTACCTCCTCTGGGTATTGACGTTAACAGATGGGACTTTTTCTTTCTCATGCCAAGAACAGAGTGCTTCTGGCAGAGGTGTGACTTTCAGTGCATCACTTACAGAACTGCTGACCTCTGTGGGAAATGTTTAAGTCCTTTGATGTAACTTATTGTTGAGCAAACAGTATTTCTGGCACTAAGAACATTTTGGGTTTATATCTGTTTCCATAAATCTTTATTCAATGGCATTATCATTGCTCACCTATTACAGATATTTCTCAACTGAGAATTCATGAAAGGGCAGAGGGTTGGAGAGAGTGTTTATTGAAATGACCAAAAGATTTGGTTGCATCCTCCTCTGCCCGGTGCTTAAGGAGGTCATAAAATCACTCATGGGATGAGGCTTTTTTAAAATTAGAAAATAGTAAAAATAGTTTTCTCTAGTCTTCTTCATTTGTTAAATGCTATATATCTCAAGGGTGTTACTACCAAAAACCTCTTGCTCATTCATTAATTCATTCATTCTCCATATTTGAGAGTTTGTTAAGTGCCAGTTGCTGTGCTGAGTAGGCACAGGTGTAAAAAGTAAGCCCTCATGACTCCAAGGAGTGCCTTCTGCTTCTGTGCATGAGCTAGGTTCTAACCTAAAAAGTCACTCCATCAAGTTTACAGAGAACCTGGCCTACCCTCCCAAATGTTGCTGGGACAATTTTTTTTTTTTTTTTTTTTTTGCCAGGGTTCCCAGAGAAGATTGTGGAGCAATCTGGGAGGGGTGGGCTCTGTACCATGCTGGGGGCAGCAGGATCATTAAGTTCACTAACTGCTTGCAGGGGAATAGGGTTAATGGGCCAGAACCTTTCTGGAGCTTTGCATTCCGGAGTTGGACAGAGTCCCCAAAAGAGCATGTTAAGTGATTTGGGGAAGTTTATTTCAACTCAGCAAAACATTACCAAGTTGGGCCCAGATGTGCAGAGCTGAGGATGAAACAGTCCCCCTTCAAGGAGCTTATAGTCCCATGCATACAGGGCACGGGCCAAGTGTGGTGAGCATGCCCAGAGAGGTTCCTCCAGCTCACTGAAACCTCAAAGCTGCTCTGCAAGACAGATGATGAGAGTGAGGCTCAGACACGGGGAAGAACCTGGGTAAGGACGCAGGGAATTACAAATGGTACAGCCCCTCCCACCCTGCTCCTCACCCCCCAAAGCTCCATTCACCTCTCTAGGCTTTGCAGGAGCCTTCAGATCCAGGGCTGACTCAGTCATACCTTCTGGGTCCCAGAGATTCATGCACACACAGGAGGAAGATGACAGCGCTCACACACACTGAGCGCTGCCTGCGTAGGGCCCTGTGTGAGGGGGTGGAGCAGATCGCAAACCATCTGTACAGGAGGTACCAATGTTGTCCCCATTTAACACACAGGCAACTTGAGGAATGAGGCTGAGTTATAAGCAAGAATTCACACACTCAAGCTAGTTCCCTTTTTTGGGTAGGGGCACACTGCAGCTTCATACCAAATAAATATTTCAGCAAAGGTAATTGTAGCTCAACAGGGATAAGTCATTATGGTGGAAGGTCTAAACCCAAAGCATTCGATGGATCCTGTTTTTTGAGAAAGTCTAGAAAACCCTCCTTTGACGGCAAGCTGGCTTCTTGGATATTTCTTACAATTTTAATCTTGAAAGAACCTCTATCCATCTGTCTGTGTGTCTACCCATCCATCCAACCAACTCTTCAACAAACACTTATGAAGAATCTGCTCTATGCTCTGGTACAGTAATAAAGCTGGGGAGACTGGGGACTTTTCCTAATAAAGGCAATCAATGTCAACTGGTTCTTTGTACCCTCAATGAATCCCCAACAATAAAAAAGGGGCCCATAACTTAGAAATGAGACTTAGAAAAAAATCTGTCTCCTGTATATGCCCAGATATTTTTTCTCCATGCCTTACTTACATCCTCCCTCCAGCCCACATACACCTTATAATTAACTCATGTTCATTTCACTTTTTGCATTTGGCCTTTTCTCCTCCTCCTTTCTAACTTCACAGTGGACTTTTATACCTGCTTTTCCCGCCTCCTGAGGCACCATTTTTGCTCCTGTGGCGTTCACTATGATGACTAAAGGCTGAAAATCTACAAAAAGATTCTCCAGGAACTTAATGAGTTCAGGTGGGCTGGGCTACAACTCTTAGCTAAGCACATCAGGAAGAAAGGCACTCCGAAACTCCCAGACCCTCTCTCTGGCCACCCATCCATCACAGACTCCCCACACAGAGTCGCCCTATGACAAGACTTCCCTGGAATGAGGAGCTGCTCATGGTTGCCCTCTGAGGGCCAGTACTGACTGCCATCCAAAGTTCAGAGCGGGAGCCCAGTTATCTACACGTATTGCATCAGACACCTCAAGCCCTATGAGTTCTGGGATGTGGAAACACTGAACCTCCTTCTGGGACATAATCTGTCAGTGAGAGGAGAAATGGGAATCCTCAGTGTGGGAAAGGATTGAAAAAAGAAGAAAACTGAGGGTAACTGGTCTGCAAAGAAATATCTTGTGATAGTTGCCTTGAAATCCCTAAAGAGCTGCCAAGGGTTGGGTTGATGATGGTGAAGGCAGCCCACATTTAATAAGGGCCTACGGTGGGCCAGGCACCATGCTAAGTGCTTCACTGGAAATGCTCCTCCAGTGCTCACAGCAACCTCATGACATAGACGCTATTCTTGTCACCAGGTTAGAGATGAGAATTAAAGGGGCTAAGTGACTTGTCCTATGTGCACAGCTGACCAGTGATGAAAGCAGGATGCTAACCCAGACAGGAATATCAGACATATGGTTTCCTCCACTGGCTGCACAAGGTCATTTGGGGGAGCTATCCAAGCTACTGATTTCTGAACATCAAGGATGCACTGCAGCAGAATTTCTAGGGAGTTCGGGACAATGTCATTTCTTAAAACTCCCCTGGTAGTTCTGAAGTACGTGACTAGGTTTGAGCACCTTGGAGGGATGCATGGGATTTCTAAGACCAGTAGGGACAAAATGACAGGTTGGAAATGGGGGACAACTGCAAATTCTACAACCAGAGCAGGTTTCACTGAGGAAAATACATTTGTACTGAAAACTGAATGGCAACAGGGAGTGAGTCAGTCAAAGAAAGAATTGGGGGCAGAGGGTTCCAGGCAACGAAAGCAGCAAGTGCAAAGGTCCTGGGATGAAACAAACTTGTGGTGTTCGAGGAAGAAAAGATGAGTGAGCCTGGAGCACGATAAGCCAGCAGCAGAGCGGCTGAGATGAGGTCAGCGAGCAGGTGGCAGCCAAATCCAGCCAGCTTGTGGGTCAGGAGGGAAGAGGTGAGTTTTGATTTACAATTTTAAAAGACAAGTTTATCTTCAGACTTACCCTAAAAGGGCAAAAGCAAAGGAGCACAGCTAACAAGCTGCTAACGCAGGACCCCGTGTGCGATGAGGGCGAACCGAACCATGGCAGTTACTTCCTTCTCGGAGTTGTCATGAAGAATACATGAGATAATGCAAATGTGTCTGGGATGATTCCCTCCACACAGTGGATGCTAAAATATTAGAATTCCCTTCTTTCAACTCTGCATCATAGCAGGAAGCCAGGTTTCAGCTCAGAGGAAGAAAGGAGTTTGTGACCATCAGGCATGACCAAAGATGGCAGAGAGAGCCCACTGCCTAGGAGGGGAAGACTACAAGGTCACCCGGCAAGCATGGTGGAAACATAATGATGTTTGGGTCATTTCCAGTCTCAGCAGTCCATGATTTCTATTCACCCCATATTCATTGTGCATAAACTATAAGCTGGGTGCTGTACTTGGGCAGCATCACTTGACCAGTGAACAACAACAACAAAAAAAAATAAAATGGCTAAGGCAAATGGAGATTTTTACCTGGCTCTCTGATCTTCGGCAGTCTGCAAGTTTTTATGTGAAGTATCTATCTGAAGAGGAAGAGGGTGACTCAATCATCCTTGACCTGAGCCAGGTCAGAGGGACCACAGAGGGTGCCGGTGGTCAGGGTCTTGCCAGCCTGTGCTTCACGAAGACCACGGCCCAGGACGATTTGTGTGGTAGGATCACCAGCTTTGGCAGGTTTAACAGAAGTGAAGAGTAGCTGCCCCAATTCCGGTTTAAACAGACAATATTGAAACTCTGCAGGAAGAATTCGAGCAAAATTTTGCAAACTTTAGTAACAGCTCAGAGAAACTGATCAGAGCTTTTGCCTTCTTGGAGCATTAGGGCTTAGCTGGACGTCGGTAATAGCAGAGAGGAATGAATCTTTGTTTTTTCTTTTTTTGTTCATTCCCAGGGAATAATATTTTCCTTCCTCCCAAACGGAGAGGAACTGGGGAAAGACTAAATGTATTTGTGCTGTTCCTTATTTCAACTTCTCTATAAATCGCCCAGAGGGTTTTGGCACCCACTGTTAAAGAAGTCAGTTTCCTGCCTGAAATATCTTTTCTTATTGGAAATTATATTTCTAGAAACTGTAACTTTCTTTGGTTGAGACCTTAATATGTAGCTTTGATGTCCCACATGCCAGGTACTGATCATGAGAGTTAGGTAGGTTTTTGGATATGCTGAGCAGTGGAGAGTTCCATATATGTAAGTCACTATGAAAGTTTTGAGACAGACTGTGTTATGGTCCATCATTTCACTTCCAAGAAACAGTCGACAGCATCCTTTCTCATTCACCTGTGTGACTTTCAACTTGCTTGGCTTATCGGTGTTGTTGGGAGCTTTTCATCTACACAGGTGGATTTTACATTTCTTAATTCTTGTGTATCTCAAACCTTTCACAATGATCCACATATTATCTCCTAACCGGACAAGAGAATTTGACAGCTTGCTGGACCACTATGGAAGACGGATCATTTAATAATCATTTAACAAGCTACTACTTATAAACTGGATGAGTTTGAAGAAGGGGTACCCAGTACCCTGGGCCTCAGTTTTCTCTCACCTGTAAAATGAGGACATTTCTGAGCACCCAGACAGATACAATCAGGTACAGACTGCCAAGTGCCTGGGACAGCACCTGGCTTTTAGGAGAATCCTTTCCTTCCTCTCTTCTCCCATGAAGCCCTGCACAGCGGCACAAAGAATGATGTCCAGGTTAGCCTAAGAACTCCTGACTCCCAGCTTGGTGAATGGGATAGGTCCCAACACTTTCTTATAGGGGCAAAATAGCCAGCTTAGGGGGTCACACGGGTTTGCAAGATGGTAAAGATGTTGGGACAGGGGTCTCTGAAGAGTCTAAAGGCTATGGCAGCCTCATTTAAATAGGAGCCCTCAGAAACAGAAGTTGCCAGCCAGTTATTAGAACTGGTCCCCCTGAAGAGCCTCTCTAATTAGCTCACCTTCAGGACTCGTGAACTGCTCCAGCCTCACTTGGGGAGTAACGTTAAAGGAAAGATGGACTGAGATCTTTTTATCTTAGAGAAATGTTTTCCAAAGAAAACAGAACTATGCAAGCTCTAACAGGGAAGAGGTAAGAGGAAACTCTTTTCCTTTCAGTAGGAGTGATGGTTTTCTGTACTTTTTTTTGTACATGAAAAGGATCAGAACCCTCCTTCTCATGCATGAGTCTCAGCTGACCTTAAAGGGCCTTTCCTGGTTATTCTGCTTTCCAAAGGCAGCATTGTCTTTCTCCTAACTTTGCCTTACGTCACCATAACATTTCTCACCATCTGAAATTGCACAGATCGATTTGGTTTTGTGTTCAGAACTTGTGTCCCCAGGGGAAGGCACCTGTGATGGTGGCATGTCACCTGTGGCCGTCTCCCAGGAGCACATGCCTGATACAGCATCAAGAAATATTTAGTGAATGAAGTAATGAGCAAAACAACATATATTGCAGATAGTGATTATTTTTGTTGTGTTTTGGAGGTTAGAAGGGCAGGCAAATCAGAGCAAAATTTAAGTATTACCATAAAGTGAAACATTTAAAAATGGATAATTTCTCAGCAGAGAGGGTATATTTTTGGGGGAGGGGGGATTTCTAAATATTTTCAGAAACAGAATTGATTTTTATCTACTTTTTCTTACATAAGTATCCTCAAATAGTTCATTGTTTGGCTCATGAATTCCAATTTATGTTTAGATAAATATGCTAACATTTTAGAATTTCATCCCACTTTTTTTAAAATTTTTTTATTTTTACATATACATGTGTTTATCAGGTTTCCACTTTTTGCCTTCACAGAATTTAAAAGGCTTAAAATTTAATAACAAAAACAATGTTTAAGAAAAGGACTAGAAACAAAAACCACGTAAAGAATGAACGAAGATAAATGGTCAGAGTCAAAGCAGTCTATAATAGACATACTCTTATTTGACAATGTGAATGTTACTTTCTTGGCATTATTATTATTAATATTGCTTAATATTTTGATGCAGTAATCATCTGTTTTCTTTTCTGAATGTATTCATCCCACTTTGTGAAGGTGTCACAGAAATAAGCTATTAATTCTGTCATTATTTATTTTGAAATCTTGATTGTCTTAGATGTATAAACTTCAAATTTAGGGC
>CAUYRH010181520.1:0-14760 GCA_963574655.1 Perodicticus potto | reverse complement strand
TGGTAGTTTCAGCATTGAAGTTAGAAAGTACCAAAATAGACCTCAGAGATCTGTTTTCCCTGCCCAAATATCCTTGAATTCAGAGATGGGACATGGCAGCTAGATCAGACTTTGTCAAATGTCTCCTTCCCTTTTTCCTTTTCTTTAAATTTAGTACTCACAATAAACTGTGAAGAAGGTTTTAATAAGATTATAAGTTTACAGATGAGGAAACTGAAGCCCAGAGAGGTCAAGGCATTTGTTTGGACTCACACAGCTAGAAAATGGTAGTACCAAAACTCTCCCCACCATGAGGTCATACATGTCCCACTCTGTCCAGCAAGACAACTCCTCCTCTCTGAATAAAGCCCTGTCAAAAATACACATGCTGTGTGTAATCCTCTAGATTTAAGACCCCTAGATAAGAGAGCCCACGTGGAGACTCCCAAGGGAGTTCTTCAGTTCTTTCCCCCTTCCAGAAGCTCTGGAGCTTTTTTTTTTTTTTTTTTAAGAGACAGAGTCTTACTTTGTTACCCTCGGTAGAATGCCGTTGTGTCACAGCTCACAGCAACCTCCAACTCTTGGGCTTAGGCGATTCTCTTGCCTCAGCCTCCCAAGTAGCTAGGACCACAGGTGCCCACCACAAAGCCTGGCCATTTTTTTATTGCAATTTGGCCAGGCCCGCCACCCTTGGTATATGGGGCCAGCGCCCTACTCACTGAGCCACAGGGACGGCCCGAAGCTCTGGAGCTTTTTACTTTTTCTGTATTCCTTTCTAACTTTTAATAAAAGTCCTATCTTACCACTGAAAAATAAAAAAAGAAATACACATGCTATAGGCTAAAGGGCATGTGAAATGAGTTGCCATGTATCTCTGCAGAGTTCCTTGGATGTTGAATTATAGATCATTTTAGGGCTAGTCCATCAGTATGGATACAGGGAATGTCAGGTTTGGCCATGTGCCTTAAGAAAGCCTGTCTGAGTGAGCCCGCCAAGTTATAGGCCTCTTGGGATTTGGATGAAAATGGATCCATTTCTATCAAAATGGATTAGTTTTTATCAATGTCCAATTAATCTTCTGAGGTCCCCTAGCAATTAAAAGCCTCAAAATGTAAAGAAACTCAAGGCAGACAAATGTTCTTTTATCAGCACTGAGTGGAACCTCATTCTAGCATCAGGTGCCAGTCCTCAACTAATCTACAGGCAGTAATGTGTGGCAAGACCTGCCAAGAAAAAGGAAAGTTCCTCTAGATTTGAGGGAAAAAATAATAATGGGCCGGGCGCAGTGGCTCATGCCTGTAATTCTAGCACTTTGAAAGGCCAAGGCGGATGGATTGCTTGAGCTCAGGAGTTCGAGACCAGACTAAGAGTGAGATCTTGTCTTTACTGAAAACAGAAAAACTCGGCTTGGTGCCTGTAGGCCAGCCACATGCACCAGACCTGGTGGGTTTGAATCCAGCCCAGGCCAACTACAACCAAAAAATAGCTGGGACTACAAGCACCTGCCATAGCGCCTGGCCAGTTTTTCTACTTTTAGTAGCGATGGGGTCTCACTCTTACTCAAGCTGGTCTTAAACTCCTGAGCTCAGGCAATACCCAGCACCACCACCCCCACCTCAACCTGGCCTGCCAGAGTGGTAGGATTATAGGCGTGAGATTTTAAACTTTTTGAAACTTCACTTCCAAATCTATCATCTTCCAACTCAAGAGTCCACACGAGGGCAGCACCTGTGGCTCAGTCAGTAAGGTGCAGGCCCCATATACCGAAGGTGGCGGGTTCAAGCCCAGCCCCGGCCGAACTGCAACAACAAAAAAAATAGCCGGGCGTTGTGGCCAGTGCCTGTAGTCCCAGCTACTTGGGAGGCAGAGGCAGGAGACTCGCTTGAGCCCAGGAATTGGAGGCTGCTGTGAGCTGTGATGCCACGACACTCTATCCAGGGTGACAGCTTGAGGCTCTGTCTCAAAAAAAAAAAAAAAAAAGAGTCCACATGAGAGGCAGATAGTAACCTGGAGAGTCAGTGACTAAGGCATCCTGGTGCTGATGAACTCCAGGCCTTCTGCTGTCAACAAGCCACACTCTAACTCAACTAGAAGAGAGGCCTCCCTTCAGGCCTATCTTCCTGAAGGAGATAAGAGGTCAAGTCAAAGGCTAACCACCCAAAGAGCATGAGGACTGGGAGTATAGAACCACTACCAAGTCCCTCCACAGCTCTACCATTTAACAGGAGATAATCTAAGAACAAAGGGTTGGAAAGTAAAGGTGGGCACAGCAGGTATAATAGGAGCTCTCCTAGGCTCTACAAGACACAGCAGACACAGTCACACCACTACTGTAAAATGGGAACTACAATGTTACATACCTGAGGGATTTGTGAAACTAAAACAAGTCAATACAAAGTATATGTTAGCCAGTATTACTACTACACAGGGAGAAGTTTACCACCTCCCTGCTCCCACCAAACTCCCAGGTCTTGGAGGTCTTTTTTTTTTTTTCTGTAGAGACAAGAGTCTCACTTTATCGTCCTCAGTAGAGTGCAGTGGCATCACACAGTTCATAGCAACCTCCAACTTCTGGGCTTAGGCAATTCTCTTGCCTCAGCCTCCCGAGTATCTGGGACCACAGGCACCTGCCACAATGTCTGGCTATTTTTTTTGTTGCACTTTGGCCGGGGCCAGGTTTGAACCTGCCACCCTTGGTATATGGGGCTGCCGTCCTACTCTCTGAGGCAAAGGCGCCGCCCATGGTCTTGGAGCTCTTGTTGCTCACTGGTGGTACCAAGTGCAGTTCAAAAGTAGTCAATCCCACTTCTGATCAAATTTCTCCCTGCCTTCACAAAGTGACATAAGGATGGACAGGAGATCACCTAGAAAATGCTTTGAATTCTTTAGGAGTCAAGCAATCCTAACAATTCAATACAATATTTACTTGTTCATTTACCGAACATATAATGAGCATCAACTATGTGCCAGACATCTCACTAGGTGCTGGAGACACAGTTAAAACAAATCCTTGCCAAGGATTAAGAGTATATTGACTTAGAACACAGGCAAGTAAACACAATCACAGCCCTCTGTGATCACTGCTACAGGGCCATCAAAGAGGAACATCTAGCTCAGGCCTGCAATGTGGGGGTGGCAACCAGATGAGAAGCACCAAGTAGTAGTCCAGCAAAGGTAGTGGGGGAGCACAAAATGGGTTTGAGCAAAGGGAACAGCCCAAAGCAAAGATTGAGAGGGGTAAAGATTGGGGATTGCAGAACTGGCAAGCAGCTGAGTTTGACTGGAACTTGGGAGAATGTGGAAGCATGGAGTAGATAGAAGAGATGAGGAAAGAGAGCCAGACAGGGATCAGAGTTCAAAAGGCCTTGAAAGTCAGGCTAAGGAATGTGAGTTTTAGTCTGAGGGCAACTGAAAAATCACTGGTAGATTTTTTGTTTTGTTTTTTGAGACAGCCTCAAGCTGTCACCCCTGGATAGAGTGCTGTGGCATCACAGCTCACGGCAACCTCCAATTCCTGAGCTCAAGCGGGTCTCTTGCCTCCGCCTCCCAAGTAGCTGGGACTGCAGGTGCCCAGCACAATGCCCGGCCATTTTTTGTTTGCAGCTGTCATTGTTGTTTGGCGGGCGCAGGCTGGGTTCAAACCCGCCAGCTCAGGTGTATGTGGCTGCCGCCTTAGCCTGCTGAGCCACAGGCGCTGAGCCTCACTGGTGGATTTTCAAGCAGGATTTTTTTTACTTTTATTTGTTTTTTTTTTGTTTTTTTTTGTAGAGACAGTCTCATTTTATCGCCCTCAGTAGAGTGCCGTTGCATCACAGCTCACAGCAACCTCCAACTCTTGGGCTTAGGCGATTCTCTTGCCTCAGCCTCCTGAGTAGCTGGGACTACAGGTGCCCACCACAACGCCTAGCTAATTTTTTTTTTTTGGAATTTTATTTATTTATTTATTGAGACAGAGCCTCAAGCTGTTGCCCTGTGTAGAGTGCTATGTCATCACAGCTCACAGCAACCTCCAACTCTTGGACTCAAGTGATTCTCCTGACTCTGCCTCCCAAGAGGCTGGGACTACAGGTGCCTGCTACAATGTCCAGCTATTTTTTGGTTGCAGCTGTCGTTGTTTGGCAGGCCTGGGTTGGATTCGAACCTGCCAGCTCAGGTGTATGTGGCTGGTGCCTTAGCCAATTGAGCCACAGGCGCGAGCCCTGGCTATTTTTCTGTTGCAGTTTGGCAGGGGCTGGGTTTGAACCCGCCACCCTTTGTATATGGGGCTGGTGCCCTACCCAGTGAGCCACAGGTGCCGCCCAGGATTTTTTTTAAGGATTCCCAGATTCCCAACTGTTCAGTTGATATTCTCTCTCTCTAGTATTTGTTCCTTTCTATGTGAAGAGATATAAGAAAAATCATTTCTGAGCTGTGATATCAATGACCTATCTTAGGCAAAGAGATTTGTTCAGAAAAAGAAATATCTTCAGAACTGATGCCCCATAACTTTCAAAACCCATACCTAAGTCATGCTTGTTTACTGTCAGCAAGTCATACTTTGGGGTCAGACACAGTGGGGCCAGACACACAGATTCAGGAAGTGAGCAGTTAAGAAACACAACACTTTCAGAGAATGACTAGAAAAAGATGAACAGTCCACGCCCAGAGCCAGTAGAACCAACAGATTAAAGTTGTTCTGAACTACTTTTAAGAAGTGAAACAAGAAGGGTAGAAGTCTTGACTACATTAAGGCCTTTATTTGCAGAAGGAAATAACACCACTCAAGCTAGGACTGACAGCATTCTTCACAGGCCCCCAGCAGGCTTCACCTGGCTTAAGGTAGAGGCACCCACAATAAGCTCTGCACAAATCAGGGTTGGGGAGAAGGAAGGGGTGGTATTATTTTAGAGCTGTGGCAAAGGAGGCCATGCTTAAACAAATTATCCAGGTCATACTTCTGGGAAACTGCTGAGCTGGGTCAAATCCAAGGCTGTACTCTTTCCATTATACCTCTGAACCCTTCAAGCAGCTCTGGATGAAGCCTCTGCTCAACTCACACTCAATAGAGACTTAAACACAACCTGTGAGGAATGTGATTCTTTGAGTACTGAAGCTGCTCCTCATGACAGTTTCTAAGATGTTGGATGAGACTGGTGGCCTTGACTAGGACAGGGAGCCAAAGGCTATGAGCTCTGCTAATGTTCCTATCATCTGTGACAAGTTCCTTCATCTCAAATCCTCCCTTGGAAGGACAGGGATTAGGTGACACTATTAAGTTTCTGTGAATTCAATGGGACAGGAGGAAAAAATCATAGAGTTAAGGAAAAAAAAAGGTACTTCAGAAGCATGTGGAAACCTTAACAAGTCCATTAAGACTTATAACATCTACCAGAGAGTGGGAAGGTGATAGGCCTTTCTTGTGCTGTCAAGGAAACTAAGGCAGAATTGGAGTAAGTGAATGTCTACAAAGGAATAAGACTCATACTCGGCAGACAGCTCTCCAGCCACCAAACCATCTCCTTATCTACCAGGCAAAATATGCTCTCCCCAGCAAGAGGTCATGGGGCCTGCACATTTCCCAGAAAGGAAAATACCCTTCCTTTGGGTACTTTCTTCTAGAATCAAGGGCCCAAACATCCTCTAGGGGTCATGTGGTTCCTCTCTCCTTACACTGAAAGGAATGCAGATCAACCACTCTTTTTTTTTTTTTTTTTTGCAGTTTTTGGCCAGGGCCAGGTTTGAACCTGTCACTCCCGGTATATGGGGCTGACACCCTACTCCTTGAGCCACAGGAGCCACCCTAGATCATACACTCTCCAGAGAGGTTCTGGATATTCTTCAATTTTCTTAATTAGCTTCACGGATAACCTGTTTTGCGCCTCACAGTTCTTTATCTGTCAAGAAAATCTTAAACTCTAGCCCTGCAAGGTAAATCACTTACAGCAACAGCCTGCAGGATTGTTTCATTCTAGAGAAAGTGAATCAAATGCCCTTTATGGCGATCGAACAAGAAGCAATAAGGTTACATATTGACACAGACCCAAATAAATACAACAGCAGCTAAAAATATTAAGTAGCCCCTACATCTCAATCCTGCTCTAGCCACTCCTTTGTCCCTGCACTTTGTGGGTCCCTAAAAGCAAGGATAGGCGCCCTGGCCCTGCCTCTACTACTAAACTGACCTTACGTGTGTGATTTAACCTTTTTGGGCCTCAGGGTTCTTGTCGATAAAATGCGGATAACAAAAGTAGCCACCTCACAAGGGTTTGCTGTGAGGCTTAAATGTGGCATTCTAACTAAGTAAAGTGTTTAGCATAGGGGCTCAATAACCAAACAGCGAAGCGAGCATCTTCCTCGGTATATTTTAGCATTATTACAGGTGTTCCCATTCAATTTGTCCCTGAGGCTCCAACAGGGAGACCAAGCACAAGCCTATCCGGAGCAGGTGGGACGGGCGTTTCTTGATCTTTTTTTTTTTTTCGTTTTGAACCTTGGCAAAGAGATAAGGCCCTGAACAAGGAGGCCTCAGGATGGCCACAGGCGTGTGAAGTGGGAAATCTTAGCCCAAAGAGTTCTTCCTCGGGCCAGGGGCGGGCTCCGCGGGGCCTAAGTCTGGGAGTGTGTGGGCTGGTGCTCCAGCAGGGGCTGCGGAACTGAGGCGGCCAAGTGGGCGCGAATGAATGAACCCGCAGCGCTTCCGCCGCATTCGGGCCGGGGACGCAGCTCGCGCCCCCCAGCGCAGCGTCCTCTTCATGACCTCGGACCTGGCAAACACCTCACCTCGGATCCCCTGACTCCCTGCCCCACTTCTTCTCCTGACTCGCGGGGCTCCCTGCTTCCTCACCCGCAGGTCCGAATGGCTCCCGGTGCTAGGGCTCGGTTCGGCTCGGCAGCAAAATGTCCGCGGCCTTCTCCTCCCACTGTCCCGGTGCGTCTGTGCTGCCCGCCGCTCCGAGCCCCGCGGCTGTCACCTGCCGGGCGGAAGTGAGCTGCCCGCGCGCGCGGGCACTTCCGGTGGACGCACGGCCTGGGGGCGGGATCAAGGGTACGACCGGGGCGGGGCCGACCGGCATTAACCCCTTCGCGACCGCGGCGCTACTCAGCGGCTGGCTTGCCGCCGAGGGCTTGGGAAAGCTAGCCAGTCAACTGCTAAGTAATCTAGCGTGATGGAGCCAGAAAAGGTCTTGGAGACTTTGAAGTCCATCTCATTTTATGTTATAGACGGAAATACTGAGCCTCTGAGAGGGGCAGAGTTTTGCTCAAGGTCACTCATGTTATGAATGGAAGAGTCAATACCGAGCTATAAGCCTAGTCAGTTGCTAGACCGAAAGCCAGTTTGCCAGTTTGAAGCTAAACTGCTTCGCTGCGGTGCAGCCTTTCGAGACTTCTATGTCCTAGAAGAAAACGTCAGACTCCCCCACGGACTTTCTTTTTTTGCAGTTTTTGTCCGGCATATGGGGCTGGTGCCCTACTCACTGAGCCACAGGCGCCGCCCTCTCCTTTTATGCAGGGGGAATTTCACCAGGTCCTATTTCCTCTTTTGTTGGGTCTGTCAGGACCTCGACTGCTATAGCCACCTCACTCACGACTCTTGGTACTATCAGTTTTCTCCTCCTTTTCTGATTATCGCCTTCAAAATATTATATAATCTCTACTTTTTTTTTTTTTTGAGACCGAGTCTCACTTGGTCATCCTTGGTAGAGCAGAGTGCCGTGGCATCTTAGCTCACAGCAACCTCAAACTCTTGGGCTCAAGCAATTCTCTTGCCTCAGCCTGGAACTACAGGCGCCCGCCACAACAGCGCCCGGCTATTTATTTTTTTTTAGAGACAGGGTTTCGCTGTTGCTCAGGTTGGTCTCGAACCTTTGAGCTCAAGAAATACACCCGCCTCAGCCTCCCAAGTGCTGGGATTACAGGCGTGAGCCACTGTGCCTGGCTAATCTCTACTTCTTAAATGTTTTACTGAACAAATAATATTTGCATCGAAGAGAAATGGAATAGATTAGCAAAAATAAATATAAAAATCTTCTGCAATCCCACTGCCCTGAGATAATCACATTTAATGTTTTAATGACTATCTTTCCAGACTAGATATATTATTTGGTATTTTTAACTCACCAAAATATTGGTAAAATTTTCCCCAAATAATAAATACAATTCTACTCGTTGCTTTCCAGTATCTACATAGTATTCCATTGTATGGATGCTACTGCTGTTCTCAAAAACAATCACCTAAGGTTATACATTTAGTTTGTTATCAAGCTTTTTTGATATTATAAAAATTATTAATAAATAAGCATGCATAGTCAAGTCTGTATGTCTTATCTAATTAGATATTGTTTTCATATTTAATAACATAATATTAAATATACAATAATTTTATATGTTTAATCAGGCTCATACCCTTTTTTTTTGTATAGACTCACTTTTTCACCCTCGGTAGAGTGCCGTGGCATCACACAGCTCACAGCAACCTCCCAGCTCTTAGGCTTAGGTGATTCTCTTGCTTTAGCCTCCCAGGTAGCTGGGACTACAGGCGCCCGCCACAATAACCAGCTATTTTTCTGTTTTTGCAGTTGGGCCGAGGCCGGGTTTGAACCCGCCACCTTCTGTATATGGGGCCTGCGCCCTACTCAATGAGCCACAGGCGCCACCCAGGCTCAAACCCTTTAAACATTTTTATTTTAAAATAATTATAGACTTACAGGAAATTGTAAAAGTAGTACAAAAATAGAATCCTATGTGCCCTTCATCCAGCTTCCCTGAATGGTGACATTTTATATACCTGTAGTATAATATCCAGACTAGAAAACTGGCATAAGCAAAATATCATTATCTAAATAGCAAACCTTATTTCATTTTTAAATCCTTTTTTGCAGTAGGCAGGGAACAAATAGAATAACTTTTTTGGAGGGGGGGCTTCCACAATAGAAATTTACTTTCTCACAGTTCTGGAGACTGGAAGTCTAAGAACAAGGTACCAATAGGATTGGTTGCCTCTGAGGCCTCTCTCCTTGGCTTGCAGGTGGCCACCCTCTTGTTCCATAGAATAATTTTATACCTACGTAACATGCTCCATGTGCTATGCACAGCTGTTTGGAGAGGAACTGCCTTTCCCTCATGATAAGTGTTGGTAAATGCCTTCAGCCTCACTAGAAAACAACATTTCAAAAATTACAAAATTTTTGGTAATATAGCATGGAAAGAGAAGAATTATCCAACAAAACAAACCAACAAACCTAAAGGTACCAAGCTGAAAAGCCTATGTGCAAGCTGCAAGTTAGTGTTAGAAGCAGTCAGAGCTTTAGGATTTTCAAGGAAATGAAGGTCACAGCAATGGGCAGCTCAGGAAGGAGTTCTTGGGGGAAGATTTCATTTGGTCTATGTCTTGATGGATGAGAAGAGGGTTACGTAGGCTGAGAGGAAAGGAAAGGGTAATCTAGGGAGAACAGTGCAGAGGCGGGAAGGCTACACAGGACCTCCATGCGAGGGAGCCAGACATCAGAGTCCTTCAGCAAGCATTTCCCAAGCACACCTCTGAAACAGGCCCTGGACTGAGTGCAGGATAGTCTGACAGGTGAGGCAAAGGCCCCGGGGAGTGGGAAAGAGCAGCAGTCTCAGGGAGTCCAAAGCAAGGACTGAAGTTCTCTTAGGTTGGTGAAACTGGGAGAGGCCTGGACAAGTAGAGGGTATTTAATCTGGAACTGTCAGAAGAGCAATGAATGTTAATGGAGCACCTGTGATGTGCCAGATGTTGTGCTGTTCTTATTTAGTCCTTATATCAGCCTTATTAGGTAGGGGCTATTTTAGTTCCATTTCTTTTCTTTTTTTTTTTTGAGACAGAGCCTCAAGCTGTCACCCTGAATAGAGTGTCGTAGCATCACAGCTCACAGCAACCTCCAATTCCTGGGCTTAAGCGAGGCTCTTGCTTCTGCCTCCCAAGTAGCTGGGACCAGGCGCCCGCCACAACACCCGGCCATTTTTTGGTTGCAGCCGTCATTGTCGTTTGGCGGGCCTGGGCTGGATTCAAACTCGCCAGCTCAGGTGTACATGGCTGGCGCCTTAACCCATTGAGCCACAGGCACCAAGCCTATTTTAGTTCCATTTCATCTGGGGTAGGGAGACTGAAACTCTGAGAGCTTACGTCAAACACATTAAGTGGCATAGAGGGCCTCATCCTCGAATCTCCCAGCTCTTATCAACTTCACCCATTCATGTAAAATAGATTTGTCACTCCTACCTGCACCTGCCATATTGGGGATACAACAGTAAACAATGTGGGGCATAATCCCTCCTTGTGGCTCACTGTTGAGTATGGAACAAAGACAAATATAAGAACAGGGCGGTGCCTGTAGCTCAAAGAGTAGGGCGCTGGCCTCATATACGGGAAGTGGCAGGTTCAAACCTGGCCCCAGCCAAAAACTGCAAAAAACAAAACAAATATAAGAACAATTATAAGTCTGAGTGATCAGAAAGACCAGGGATGCACAGGAGACTCGGGCACCAAACTCAGCCTAGCAAAGTCAGGGAAAGCTTCCTGGAGGAAGTGACATTCAGCCTGAACCTTGAAGGATGAGAATACTACTATTAATAGGATACCACTAATCATAGTTACGATGAACCAGGCACTATGTGAGGCTCTTCTACATATTGACTCACTGAACTTGCCCAACAATTTGAGGTTCCATGACTATCTCCAAATAGAGGTAAGAAAGAGGCCCAGTGGGCAGACTGATTTCTCCTCTACACCTCCAAGGTCCTGGACCTTCTCTCCCATAGCTCAGCATACACAGCTCAATGCCAAATACTGGATAATTACTGCTTGCAGGGTTGGGAGACAGAAATGGGGAGGAAAAGTGTAACCTTGACTAGCTGTCTTATTGTTTATCCTGTAAGATTAGTCTATGAATTAAAGTTTGATAATTAAAAAAAAAGAAATGGGGAGGAAAGCCTCTAAGGGAACTCCTCTGGAGTATATGTGGCCTGCTCTGGGCCTCTGACGCCCCAGGCCCAGGAGGATCTTTTTGCCCCAGGATTGATTGCCAAGCCCACCTAGAGAGTGAGAGAGCTGACTTCCCCCAATAAAAACATCCTTACTAACAACATCATCTCTTGGTTGGAGACAGATGCTTTTAAATTTTTCTGAAGCCCTATTCATTTCCTACCTTGTGCTATTGAGCTGGATGATGATATTGGACAGGGCTGTCCCTTCTTTGGGCCTCCATTTCTCCTCCCTGAGAACTCTGCCTCCCCCACGAGCCAAGCATCATTTTCTGCCCTTGATATCCATCAATTCATTTAACTCTCACAGTTCTCAAGAGGTGCGTGCTATGATAACCCTATTTTACCGATAAGGACACGGAGGCCCTGAGAACCTGAGAGACTTTTATAACTTACCTGGCAAGCAGTGGGTGGGGCTGGGAGTCAAGGCCAGGGCTGATGACTGCAGGGCGGGTGCTTTCCCCTTCTTCACATCCCGACCTACCTTCTGAGGTTTCATCCAATCAAAACGAGGAGGAGTTCCCGCGGTGTTGTGGAATGACCCAGGACCTGTCACTGGTGAGGTGCAACCTTCCTATTTCGGATTTCCAGAATCTCAGAGCACAGTTCTTACCCTACCCCATGATGGGCGCGTAAGAAGTATATGCTGAACAAATTAAGTGTTCTTTCCCTTTGTGTCCACCAGAGGGCCCACAGGAACCATTAACCGCCACCCTTCCTTCAAACAGAAGCACAGCACAAGCACCGCAGTGCGCCGTTCTATATCCCGAGCTTTCTAGACTCCTCTTCTTAGGTGATTACTATTCCTCTACTCCAATCTCTGCTTGCTGGTTTTTATTGTTTTTATCCTAAAAATCTGTAAAAGTTGCCTCAAATCCTTTCTGAAAGGAGGCAGGCAGTGACTTTGTCCACAACCTTCCTAACACCACCAGCCGTGCACCTGCTGAGAGCAGGAAGCTGCGTCCTTCCTGCCAGGCCAGGCCTGGCACAGCCACTAGGGTGGAGGGGCCTCAGTACACCCTTCCTGGTCTTCTCAGAAGCAAAATTCTGCTTAGCCTCCCTGCCCCCGGCTCTACCACCATAGGCTGCCTCTTTATTATTATTATTATTTTGGTGAGAGGCAGAGTCTTGCTATGTTGGCCAGCCTTAATTCAAACCTCTGGGCTCAAGCATCCTCCCCAGTAGCTGGGACTATAGACATAGGCTCCCTCTTGAAGAAGTCTGCCCTCTTAGGTGCCCCTGAGCTAAACTATCCTCCAGTGATATAATCAAAAGGCACAAGCTCTGAACTGCCACCTAGGCTCAAATCCCCAGCTGTGGAACCTAAATTTCCAGTCTGGAAAGTGGAGCTTGCGATGGTTTGACTGTGTCCTCCCCAAAAGTATTTGTTGGACACAATTCTCAACAGCAGTGTTGGGAGGTGGGGCCTAATGGGAACAGTTTAAGTCATTAGGGCTTCACCCTCAAGAATGGATTAATGTCACTAGGTGCATTGGCTCACACCTGTAATCTAGCACTCTGGGAGGCCATGGCAGGTGGATTGCTTAAACTCAGGAGTTCAAGACCAGCCTGAGCAAGAGCGCTACTAAAAATAGAAAAAATTAGGTGGGTGTTGTGGCAGAGGCCTGTAGTCCCAGCTACTCTGGACGCTGAGGCAAGAGGATTTCTGGAGCCCAAGAGTTTGAGGTTCCTATAAGCTAGGATGATGCCACTACATTCAACCCCAGGGTGACAGAATGAGTGAGACTGTCTCAAAAAAAAAAAAAAAAATGGATTAATGTTGCTCATAAAAGGTCTCAAGGCTTCAAGTCAGATCTCTTGCTCTCTCTCACCCTCTTGTTTTCCGTCCTGGGATTACAAAACAAGGCCCTCGGCTCAGCGCCTGTGGCTCAGCAGGCTAAGGCGCCAGCCACATACACCTGAGTTGGCGGGTTCGAATCCAGCCTGGGCCCGCCAAACAACAATGATGGCTGTAATCAAAAAATGACCGGGCGCTGCAGCGGGCACCTGTAGTCCCAGCTACTTGGGAGGCAGGAGATTCGCTTGAGCCCAGGTATTGGAGGCTGCTGTGAGCTGTGATGCCACAGCACTCACTCCAGGGTGACAGCTTGAGGCTCTGTCTCAAAAAAAAAAAAGACAAAACAAGGCCCTCACCCCATGTTCACCAAATGCAAGCCCTGTGTCCTGGGACTTCTCTCAACCTCAAGAAATGTAAGCCAAATAAATTTCTGTTTATTATAAATTACTCAGAGTCAGGTATTCTGTTATAGCAACACAAAATGGATTAAGATAAGCTGATTGTGCTACCTTGCAAGGTTGAAAAGAGATGAAACTGTCGAATTTGTACAGTGCTTGGCACCCATAAACCCTCCTTAAATGGGAGCTACTCCCTGATTAATATTAGTGCATCTCAGCTACTTCCTGGTTATGTGTCCACAAGCATATTACTTAGCATCTTAGCCTCTGCTTCCTTTGGAAAATGGGATTAATGCCCTACTTTTTACAAATACCAAGAAAAAACCAGGTGTTGTCCAGGTAGGTAATGTTCTTAGAGCAACCTATAGGGCGGCGCCTATGGCTCAGTGGGTAGGGCACCGGCCCCATATACCAAGGGTGGCGGGTTCGAACTCAGCCCTGGCCCAAACTGCAATAACAACAACAAAAAGAACAACCCATAGTAAGCACTGAATAGAAATGATTAAAGTCTACAAGCTAGGGCGTTGTGGAGGGCGCCTGTAGTCCCAGCTACTTGGGAGGCTGAGGCAAGAGAATCACCTAAGCCCAGGAGTTGGAGGTTGCTGTGAGCTGTGACTCTACAGCACTCTAACGAGGGCGATAGAGTGAGACTCTGTCTCTACAAAAAAAAAACAGACAAATTAGCCAGGCATTGGTGGTGGGTTCCTGTAGTCCCAGTCACTTGGGAGGCTGAGGCAAGAGGATCACTTGAGCCCCAGAGTTTCAGGTTGCTGTGAACTCTGATGATGACATGGCACTCTATCCAGGGTGACAGAGTGAGACTCCATCTCAAAAATAAATAAATAAATAATTTTTAAAAACTTAGAAATCGGTGGCACCCTTAGCTCAGTGAGTAGGGCGCCGGACACATACACTGAGGCTGGTGGGTTCAAGCCCGGCCAGGCGTGCTAAACAATGACAACTGCAACCAGTAGCCAGGCGTTGTGGTGAGTGCCTGTAGTCCCACCTACTTGGGAGGCTGAGGCAAGAGAATCACTTAAGCCCAAGAGTTTGAGTGAGCTGTGACGCCATGGCTCTCTACCCAGGGTGACAGCTTGAGACTCTCTCTCAAAAAAAAAAAAAACTTAGAAATCAATAATAAAACCAGAAAACTGACCCCACATTAGCGAATAAAATCCTCTTTTTTTTTTTTTGAGACAGCTCACAGCAACCTCCAATTCCTGGGCTCCAGCGAGTCTCTTGCCTCCGCCTCCCAAGCAGCTGGGATTACAGGCACCCGCCACAACGCCCGGCCATTTTTTTTTTTGTTGTTGTTGTTGCAGCCGTCATTATTGTTTGGCGGGCCCGGGCTGGATTCGAACCCGCCAGCTCAGGTGTACGTGGCTGGCGCCTTAGCCCGTTGAGCTACAGACGCAGAGCCACCATTCTACCTTCTAACTACATTGTGTACCCTCTTGCGTCTGGCTCTTTTCACACAGCATGTCTTCAAGGTTCATCTATGTTGTGCAAGTGCCAGAATTTTTCTTTTTTAAAGAGAGACGGTCTTGCTCTTTTATCCAGGCTGGAGTATAGCTCACTTTAACTTTATTTATTTATTCATTTTTT
>CAUYRH010181518.1:0-43960 GCA_963574655.1 Perodicticus potto | reverse complement strand
CTTACTGCAAGGACAAAGTAGAATTCTAAAGTGTGTCATTTAAATTGCCCACTGTAAGTGACTCTGAGAAACTATGTTTATATTCTACAAGATATGGGAGAAGTGACTTCACCACCCATGTGGGTCACTTTTTTTTTGTCTCAAGTATGCCAACTTGGGCTCTAAGTGTGCCTTAGATGGCTAAGACTCCCTTTTAGACTAGGTTGCTAAATCTTAACATTATATCTCTTTTCATATTCTTTTTATGTCACTTCTATTTAGATGGGAGAAACTTTAAACTCATAGTAGTATTATCAACAGATAATTACTGACATTTGTCATTAATTATTCTGAGAAATTACTATAGTTTCAATTTATTATAGATGACACAAAAGCCATCATTGCCAATCTTATCTTCATTTCTCTGCCTTAACTTCTATATTTTTCATTTAATCTTATTTTTAAAATATGACAAAAATAAATGTTTCTGACAGAGATAAAACATTACTCAATTTTTAAATGCATCAGCAGTCTAGAGTATAAAATTATTAAATACCTATTCAATATAGTGTTCATTGATTCATTTTCTAGCATAACCAATTGTCTTTATTTTAATAGAACTATTTGTTGTGTCTGTGAGAGCGTTTCCAGAGGAGTTTAGTGTGTGAGTCTGACTGCACCAGGTGGGGAGATCTGCCCTTATTGTGGGTGGGCACCATCCAGTCTACCAGGGCCCAGACACGACAAAAAGAGAGACAGGCAAACGTGTCCGTCCCTCTCCTGGAGCTGGGACGCTCTCCTCCTCCCCTTGGGCATTGGACATGGACAGGCTTTGGACTCCAGGACTTACTCCAGCTCCACTCTAGTTCTCAGGCCTTTGGTCTTGGACTGAGAATTACTCCATCAGCTTGCCTGTTTCTTTTCTTTTCTTTCCTTTCTTTGTTTTTTTTTTTTGAGACAGAATCTCACTTTGTTTCCCTTGGTAGAGTGCCCCTGTGTCTCAGTTCACAGCAACCTCAAACTTTGGGGTTCAAGTGAATGTCTTGCCTCACCCTCCTAAGTAGCTGGGACTACAGGTGCCTGCTACAACCACCAGGTATTTTTAGAGACAGGGTCTGGCTCTTGCTCAGGCTGGTCTTGAATTGGTGAACTCAAATAATCCACCCGCCTCAGCCTCCCAGAGTGCTAGGATTACAGACGTGAGCCACCAAGCCTGGCCTTAGCTTTCCTGTTTCTAGGGTCTTGGGACTTGGACTCAACAACACTACCAGCCTCCCAGGGTCTCCATCTTGCAAATGACCTGCCCTGGGACTTTTCAGTCTTCATAAATGCCTGAAAAAATTCCCCTAACAACCCCTCTTTCATATACAGTGTTTACACATACAATATACAGCAGGTGCCAAAACTATTTATACACATTTTAAGCAAAGAAAATAAGTGTATTAAAATTGTAATACTAAAGCCATGTTTGACTTCTGCGATTATAAGAGATACAAGATACACTATACAAGATAACAAATGTTATGAGTATAGTCTGAGTATTATGATGGTAATACAGTTTTTCCCTTGCTTAAAATCTGTGTACATGTTTTTGGTGCCCTCTGTATGTATCTTGTTGTTTCTGTATCTTTGGATAACTCTAACTAGTGCATTCATTTATGTCTGTGTTGTTGTCAAAGTTTAGCAGTAGAGGATTCAAACATGTTTTCAAAAACAAATTATGAATAGAGATTTCAAATATGAAATTTCTGAACCTTGTAGCATCTTATACAAATTTAATAGCTCCCTCTATGTCAGAATATCATAAATAAGATATTTTATTTTTATATAGTCAGAATGGTTTTTCAGGATGTTAACTATTATTATTTTATTTTTATAAACAAAACCTATACATATTAAATGCATACAACTTGATCACTACAGCCTGTCACAAACCTATCCATCACCTCTCAAAGTGGCCTAACCGCCCTGTTTTTATTTATTTGTATTATTTTTTCTGATTAAAAACACTTCACGTAAGGCTTACCCTCTTAGTAAGTTTTTAACACCAAATACAGTATTGTAAACTACAAGCACTATGCTTTACAGTAGATTTCTGGGATCTGTTAATCTTATATAAAAGAAACTTTGCACCATTTGACTAAAATCTCTGTTTTCACTCCTCCCAGTCCCTGTCAACCACCCTCTCACTCGCTGCATCTATCAGTTTGACTTTTGTAAATTCGTCATGGACATGGTATCCCGCCGTGTTTGTTCTTCTGCAGCTAGCTTATTACATGTAGAATAATGTCCTCCAGGTTCATCTTCTTGTTTGTAAAGGACAGGATTTCTGTTTTGTTAGAGCTGAATAAATAGTACTGGACTGCAGGTAAAGACCATGTTTTCTTTATCCATTGTTCCATCAATTGTTTCCAGATCTCAGCTACTGTAAATAATGTTGCAAGGAGCATGGGAGTGCAGGTCTCTCTGAGATCTTGATTTCGGTTCCTTTAAAACTAAAGGAGAACTTCAGCCTGATGATATGATAGTTCTATGTTTAGTTTTTCATGAATCACCACACTGTTTTCTATAGAAACTTCACAAATTTACATTTGCTCCAAAAGTTTACCATTGCTTTGTTTTTTTTTTTTTTTTTTTGTTCACCACATCCTTGCCAACATATGTTGCCTTTTGTTTGTTGAGGTTGTTTGGGGCATGGGGGATTTTTTAATAATAGACCATGTAATAATTGTGAGACGATGTCTCACTGTAGTTTTTGTTTTCATTTCCCCTATGATTAATGATGTTGACCACCTTTTCATATATTTTTGACCATTTGGATGTTACCGCTGGAAAATAATCTAATCAAGTCATTAACTCATTTTCTTTGAAATTGGGTTATCAGTTTGTTTGCTATTAAGCTGTAATTGTTAGTTTCTATGTATTTTGAATATTAACCCTTTATCAAATATGTGGTTATAAATATTTCTTCTATATTCTAGGTTGTTTTCCTTTTGTTGTTTGTTTCCTTGCTGTGCAGAAGCTTTTTAATTCTATGTAATTTCATTGCCTATTTTTACTGCTGTTTTCTGTGTTTTGGTGTCTCATCCAAGAAATTCCCAAGCTAATGTTCAGAAATTTTCTTGCTATGTTTTCTTCTTGGAGTCTAAGGAGTTCCCGTCTCACATTTAAGAATTTTGTCATTTGGAGCTGATTTTTCTGTGTAGTGTCAGATGATTATCTAATTCTATTCTGTTCTTTTACATGTGGGTATCCAGTTTTCCCATCACATTTACTAAAGAGGTTTTACTTTTTTTCCTTATTGTATATTCTTGGCACTCTTACTGAAGATCAGTTGACCGACAATGTGTACTTTTTCCTGGGCTTTCTACTGTTCCATTAGTCTACATGTCTTCTTAATCCTCTGTCAAACTATTTTCACTATTCTAGCTTTGCAATATATTTTCAAATTAGAAAATAGGATGCCTCCAGCTTTGTAATTCGTGCTCAAAATTGCTTTGGCTATTGAGTATCTTTGTAGATTCATATAAATTTTAGAAATATATTTTCTATTTCTGTAATAATAACATTGGGATTTTGAGAGATTGAATTTAACTTGCAGAACCAGCTCAGTTTCATTAGTGCTTTTCCCTGTTATTTTCTGTCCTCTATTTCATTTATGTTTATCTTAATATTTATTATTTCTTTCCTTCGCCTAACTTTAAGCTTAAATTTTTCTGGTTTTTCTACTTCCTTTTGTATAACGTTTACCTGTTTATGTGAATTCTTTTCTCTTTTTTATTAAAAGCATTTATGGCTACACAATTCCCTCCTGGTACCCATCTGCTTGTATCCCATAAGTTTTGATATATTGTGCTTTTTTATATTGAAATATATTCTGATTTCCCTTTTGGCTTCCTCTTTCCCAATGTTTATTCCAAAGTATGCTGCCTAATTTCCATGTGTTTGTGAATTTTTCCATTTTCCTTTTTTTTTTTGTCGAATTCTAGTTTCATTCTATTATTGTCAAAAAAAGATATTGAAATGATTTAAATCTTCTTAAATTTATTAAGACTTCTTTTGTGACCTAGCATATAATTTATCTTGGAGAATGTAACATGTGTACTTCAGAAGCATGAGCATTTCACTACCATTTGGGAGAAGGTTCTATGTCTATGTCCTAGGTCCATTTGGTGTATAGTGTTAAGTCTTTGTTCTCCTATTCGTTTTCTGTCTAGTTTATCTATCTACTGTTCATAGTGGGATGTTGAAGTCTCCTGCTATGATTGTAATTTGATCTGTTTCTTACTTCATATCTGTCAATATTTGTTTTATATATCTAAATGTTCTAATGTTAGGTGCATGTGTATTTATAATTGTTTTATATTCCTGTTTAATTGGATATTTTATTACTAAGTAATGACCTTCTTTATTTTTGTGACTCTGATTGACTTAAAGTCTATTCTGTCTGATATAAATATAGCCA
This sequence comes from Perodicticus potto, assembly GCA_963574655.1. NCBI lineage: Eukaryota > Metazoa > Chordata > Mammalia > Primates > Lorisidae > Perodicticus > Perodicticus potto. The sequence continues at coordinate 39,516 of CAUYRH010181518.1, read as the reverse complement.
TCCTTACTCTCTTTTGGTTGATATTTGCATGGAATATCTTTTTCAATCCTTTTACCTTCAACATATGTGTGTCATTAAATCTAAAGTGCCTTTCCTGTAGATATCATATAGTTGAATCTTTTTGTTGTATTCTTTCAGTTATCCAATGTCTTTTGATGAGTATAATCCATTTACATTTAAAGTAACTACAGTGATTCTGGTAATTGTTGAAGGGTTTTGTTGCTCTTTGTGTATTTCTTTGTTCCTCTCTTTCTGTCCTGCTGTCTTTTTGTGATTCAATAATTTGTAATGATATACTTTTATTATATTTTCTTTTTTTGGTATGTGTTTACTATAAGTTTTCCCCTTGCTTTTTAATAAGGCTAAATAAAACTTGTCATAATAACAGTCTATTTAGACCTGATAACATCTAGACATTAATTTCATACAAATCTCTCCATTTTAGGCCCCTCTCCAACTTTATTGTATTGATTTAGAAATTACTTTAGGTTTTGTTTTGCATCTCTCAACTAATTTTTCACATTATAGTTATTCTTAATACTTCTATCTTATATTTATAATAGCTGCTTTAAATTCCTTGACTGTGTCCTAGGGTAATGGCTCACACCTATAATCTTAGCACTCTGGGAGCCTGACGCCAACGTGTTGCTTGACCTCTTTGAAATAAGCCTGACCAAGAACAAGACCCCATCTCTACTAAAAATTGAAAAAGTAGCCAGGCATGGCAGGTGCCGGTAGTCTCAGGTACTTGGGAAGCTGAGGAAGGAAGATCCCTTGAGCCAAAGAGTTTCAGGTTTCTGTGTGCTACAATGATGCCATGGCAGTCTACCCAGGGCAACAGAGTGAGACTCCAATACTAATACTAATACTAATATTAATAATATTAGTAATAAAGCTCTGTTTTCTATGATGTTCCTATCTCTAAATAATGATTTTTCTTCTAAAGTCAGTTGACATCACTGGACACAAACCCCACTTTCTCCACTGAGGTGGGAAGCCATTGAATTTCCACTCAGTTCTTTCAGCTTCCAGGGACCCCTACCCAACCATTTCACTGCGGATCCTCTGCACATGTGTAGTCATATGCTCAGCAAAGAGGTTAAATGTATTTTATTAGCATATTTTGGGGCTAACCGTTTCCATGACACTTTTCTGTTCCAAATTACCTCCCTAAATTTCTGGTTTTTTTCTTTCAAGTTCAGATGCACTGACTCTGTAGCTAATAAACTTACAAATTTGTACCACTCAGACTCCTACGTATTAAGGAGAACTCTCAGACAAAAATCTGTATCTTGTAGGGTGCCAGCTCCATATGCCAGAGGTGGTGGGTTCAAACCCAGCCCTGGCCAAAAAAACTGCAAAAAAATAAAATCTGAAAACTTGAAAATCTTCTAGTTCTATTCTGACTAGTATTTCTAATATGAGTTTTTCTTTGGTATTTTAATTGATTTATCTAGAAATATAAATACAATTAAATACTAAAGAGTGTACTTGAGTTGTAAGTTAATGCATTTATACTTTGAAGCATAAATGGACACTTGTATACAAATGTTTGGAAAGTTCTTCAAACAGTTTTGTCACAAATTTGAATGTATTAACTACTCCTACAGAATAAATACCATAAATTATGCTCCAAAAATTATATTACAGACATTTTAATGCTTATCTTGATTATGAAAACTGAACTTATTAAAAATTAATAAAGTACAAGTGATACTGAAAGTAACTAAAATAGGGGATGTTTCTAGGCAGAAGCTTGTAGTTATAAAATGTATTCCTTAGGAAAACTTTTTTCATAATAATAGATGAGCAAAAATGGAAAATAAAAGAATTATTGAATTTATTTATACTTTACAGTTTGGTTCTTGTGAATTTTTGGTCCAATTTTTGTTGTTCTAGGATATTTAAGTTTGTATCACATTTTTCCTGTGTTTTATGGCTGTTTTAGGGCAGATTTTTATGAGCTAAAACATTTTGATTTCCATTTTCTGTGTTCTTTTCTATGCAGCATATAGATGAAAAATGTTTTTGCGGTCTATGAGAGCTGAAGCACTTTGTTGGATTCCTGTATCAAGAGGGTGTTCTGTCGAGAAAATGTAATGCAGCCTCTAAATGGATGGATTTTGAAGAGAGGAGGAAAGAGGATTTTGTTGTGTATGTGGGTATGTTTTAAATATCACTTAGTTTAAGACTATTCTAACACCCTGTCTCTTACACAAACACACTTGGTTTTTCCCCTTACTGTTTCAAATGTGCTTCTTCCTTGCCTATTAAAGTCTTTTCCCCAGAAGTTCTGTTTTTCCAACACTGACTCACTGAGTCCAGAACAGATTCATAAGTCTTTTCCCCCTACTCAGAAATCTGAATTATTGGTACTCCTTTGTGGAATTTTCACCGTTAGTATGGTCTTCCTTTTCTGAAACCCTAACTCCTTGAATAGTTAGTGATGGGATGTAAGAATAAGTCCACTACAAACTGTTTCCTATCTTTCTGTTTATAAGTAAAGTATTTTGAAGTTTTAGTATTCTCTGACATCTATTCATGAAAAAGGCATGAATTTGTGTGGCTTTATTTTTTGCATGTTATTGGTGTAGATTTTAAGGCTATTTTAGAAGATCACAGTTTAGGAAATTGCCATTATCTTTCTTTGTATCAATTTTATTTCAGTGAGTTTCTAGGTATCCCCAGAACTCTGCTGTCTACTTGTTTCTAAAATTATGAGGGAACAACTATTCCTGCTTTGATTTTCCTTATTCTTGGCCTGATTCACTCATGCAAGTTTCAACTTGCTCAGCTTATCAGTGTGCTAAGAGGACTTCATTTGTTTCCATCCATGCAAATTTTAAGGTTCTAGACTTTTATATAGCTCAAAACTTCTGTAATGATTCACATATAAGACTATGCTGAAGTCGTAAGCTTCTCCATTTATACTTTGAAGAGAAAGTTCTTACAAACAATAACCATTGTCAGAGGTATGAAACATATTGAATATATTGTATTAGATGACTACTCCAAAAGAATAGATAAAACTATGTTCTAAATAATATGTAAGAACATAACCTATAGCTTGATGATCAAAAATGAACTTTTACAAAGATTAATATTTATATAAATAGAACGGATATTGAAAGCAACTAAAATATAGGATGTTTCTAGAAAAAGCTTTTAGCTATAAAATCTAATGTTTAGGTAAAAAAAAAAACAATGATAGATGAGTAAAAATGAAAAAAATCAAATAATTATTACATTTATTTCTACTTCATACAATTTGGTCCTTGACTTATGAATTTTTTATTCATTATTTTGCTTGTTTTAGGATATTTATATAGGTTTTAAGTGTTGTATTATAATTTTCTTGTGTTTTATGGCTGTTTTTATGAAGAAATTTTTATCAGCTTAAATGTTTTGATTCTCCTTTTCTTTTGTCTTTCTTTCTGTGCATACATATAGATAAAAATGCTCTCCGTGGGTGGGATGATAGCTGGAATACTTTGTTGGATTCATATATCAAGAGTGTCTCCTGTGAAGACAATGCAGTACACTTTCTTATATGAGTGGGTTTTGGGAGAGAAGAGAAAATAGGTTTTGTTTGTGTGTATGTTAAATGTAATTTTGTCCAAGATTATCCTAACAACCTGTCTCTTACACATACACACACTAGTTTATTTCTTCTTTTATTTTATTATTTATTTATTTTTTTTTTTATTTATAAACAGAGTCTCATTTTGTTGCCCTTGGTAGAGTACCACAGCATCATAGCTCACAGCAACCTCAAACTCTTGGGGTCAAGTGATCCTCTTGCCTCAGCCTCTGAGTAGCTGGGACTACAAGGATGAACCACAATGCCCATTTTTAGAGATGGGGTCTTGTTCTTGCTCAGGCTGGTCTCAGACTCCTGCCCTCCAGCAATCCTCCTGCCTCGGCCTCCCAAAATGCTAGGATTACAGGCGCAAGCCACCTCTCCTGGCCTTGTTTTGCCTTTTAATGAGCAGGTTTCAAATATGCTTCTTTGTTTTTTACCCTCTTCTCCCCAGAAATGTTGTTTCCAAGACTGACACTTAGAGTTCAGAAAAAACTTTTAAGTCTTTTCCCTCTACTCAGAAAACTGATCCACTGGGACTCCTTTTCGGAATTTCCACAGTAAGTCCTTCCTCTTTCTGGGTTCTGTTTATATGAAATCCCTAGAGCTTCATGAAAGGTTGGTGATGAGATCTAGGGTTAACTCCACTAGAAACTGGTTGTTATCTTTCTGTCCTTTTTTTTTCTTTGATTACATATGATATTTATTTCACATTTTGCATCATAAGCTTCATCAAGTTTCTTAGGACTCTCTATTAATTAATCATTTTTTTCTGTGGACCTGGCTGTTATTTTTCTCTGCTAATTTGTTGTCTGTTTCTGTTGTAGGAATTCTGTCTCTGCCAGATCTGTGTCAATAGTTTTGCTCATAATTCCGGCATTTTTTTTAATGTGTTTATTTGGTTTCCACTTTTTGCCTTCACAAAATTAAAAAGGCTCAAAATTTAATAACAATAACAATGTTTAAGATAAGGACTAGAAACAAAAACCTCATAAAGAACAAAGATAAATACATTCAGAAATAAATCAAATGATTGCTGCAATGAAATATTGAGTAATAATAACAATAATAATGCAAAAAAAGTAACATTCACATTGCCAAATAAGAGTATATCTATTACAGAATGCTTTGACGCTGAGGTTCAGTATGGAGTAATCAGTTAACTTCTTATTATTTTTTTTCCCAAAGTCCCAAAAACTAGACAACTAATATTTATAAATAAAAATAAAAGATAATTTAAAAAACAGATCATGCCAAATCTTATAGACAATAGAAAAAGAAGAAATACTTCAAAATCATTCTACTTCATCTGGATACACCTGATATTAAAATTGGAAAAAATATATTATAATAAAGGGAAATTGTGAACCTATTTCACTTATAAATGAGGATGCAATATCCTAAACAACATATTAACATGTTGAATTAAAAATTAATGTTTAAGTAATGTAATTTGGTCAAAATTAAATCCAATTTATGTGAGAATTAGTCACTATTTTCTTTTCTTTTCTTTTCTTTTCCTTTCCCTCACCCCTTCCCTCCTTCTCTATCTGGTCAGATTATATACTCATTTTTAAGAAGGAAATGATAGAAACTTATCTCACACATTAAAATGACACTATCATTGGGTAGAACCTAAAAGGAGATTAGAACGTATTTATTTACTGACAACTGGTGTAATGACTGGCCAAATCTATGACAATAAGGGATGATTCTTTCTATCCTTCAATGTGATCTCATAAAAATTTTTGAACTCTGTTACTGCATCGCAGTCCTCAAAATCAGAGGGCCACAAGAAGTGAAAGAATTGGCAGTAAAAAGTATATAAATATATATATATATATATATATATATATATATATATTTAAGTTGGGGGTGGTGGGGGTTTAATGATCTTGTGTTCAGTTTCAGGTAATAGTCATTATCAGCTGAAATATAATGAAGTTATTATTTGAAGCAGGTATTTCTGCTCAAAAGAGTGTTATAAATAGCTCAATCTGTACCTCAAGAAGTTAAAATGTTATGATCGAAGTAGAAAATAAGGTATTATGTACAATGGGTCAAATTCATTAGGAATGTGCCTTTTCAGTAGTGCTCTCTAGGGTAATTTAGAGTTCTAAACAATAAAGGCATATTCTAAAAAAAAATTTATTTGAGATAAGAGTCTCACTTTGTCACCCTGGCTAGAGTGCCATGGCATCATAACTCATAGTGAACTGAATCTCCTGGATTAGAGCAATCCTACTGCCTTAGCCTCCCTAGTAGCTGGGACTACAGGTGCCCACCACAACGCCCAGTTAGTTTTTTAGTAGAGACAAGGTCTCCTGCTTGCTCAGGCTGGTCTGAAACTCCTGAGCTCAGTGACCCATTCACCTCCACCTCCCAGAGTAGTAGGATTACAGGCGTGAGCCACAGCACCTGGACCATATGCTAAATTTTTCCCAAGTAATCACGGGCCTCCCTAGAAGATGACAACATCATATAAAATGATTCACTGGTTTAAATAAAGGTGACTTGAGCCATATCAATTTCTTAGACTTAAACAACTTCTGGACCCCTGTTTGAACACCATGGAGATTGGCTGATAACACATTTTATGTGAAATTAGTTCTTTGTAGTCACCATAATGTCAAACATGTTGGTGTAAATAACAATTTAAAGTTTAACAATTACTTTTGGCAAGAAAACGATTTGTGAACAAAAGTATCATTTTTACTTTGCTTTACTATTTATTTTTTCTTAATCCATGAATTGAATGAGTTACAATATGCAAAGCAAATGCTCTGCTTTACAAGGAACTTACATCCAACAGTGAGTGCACGGACTTAATCCTTAACACCAAGTTTAAGTACCAAGGAAAGCACTCCGGGTGGTCCTATGCCTTGATTTGAACCTCCAATCCTGCTCCAGACAGCCATAATGAAAATATGGCCAGGCAGGTCTACTGGGGGAAAAGGAAATATTCTGATGAATTATCACGGAGAACTTTGAATGAAGATGACTGGAAATAGAAACTGGAACCAGGTTATCCAAGGAGAAATGTGTGCTGGTAAGGAGTTGAGACTTTTCCTCCTACTGCTGAATCTCAACTCCAACGCTATGGACAACAGAAAGCCACTGGTGGTTTTTAAGCGGAGAAGGTTGCCCCACATAATGAGGCTAAGAGAGCCCCCTCCATACCGACTCTGTGTCAGAAGGCTCAGTGACAGGTGGTTGGGGCAGGAAATGATAGCAGAGGGAGTCCATTTGAGAGGGTAGAAAAACACAACAGCCTTAGGAGAAGGAGGTCATAAAAATTACATGAGAGAGTCAAGCACCCCCCAAACCCAGCTGGGGTTCAGAGCTAGATTCTGATCTTCACAGGGAAATGAAAGGCAGAACCAAGAATCAAAAATACAAGCAGAAGGGCCATTTGGGAAAATTGGCCATAAGTAGCTCAGTACTGGATACAGTGAGCAGGCTGGATCCATGGGCACTTTAGAAGGTACTTGGGTTAGCCAGAGGCCAACACAGAGAATCCTTAGCACATATCCTTTGTCAGTTTGCATCACCGTTTCTCTTAAAATTAAAATAAAATTCGTTGAAACCTCCAACTCTTATAAAATTAGAAATCCAGCATTTCTCGGGTTATTAGGAGGGCTTGCATTTCATCTAGGCCTTGCTGGCCTGGATTCCTCCTACTGCTGAACCCAAAACTCACGCATGCCTCACAACTGACCAGTGTTCCCTTATCTTGACAACTCCTTTTCCTTGCTTTCCAAAAGCTCACTGCAGGCCACAGCATTTGGTGGATTTTTTACTGAAGATTCGCAAGGGATGTGAAGATCACATAACACTCAGCCTAGCAGATAACTTAAAATGTAAACTTAAATAATAGGCATCTCTGTTATAAAAATGCAACTTGGTCATTCTCTCCCACACCCCCGACTAAGGAATTTTCATATACTGTCTTTTCAACTTCCCACCATGTCATTCTGCCTCAACACTCCACTTTCATAATCTCTCTCTTTTTTTTTTCTTATTTTTGCACACAACCCTCATAAGTTCATTTTTAAGCTTTCTGCAGAAAATTTGGTCCTCTCTTTTCCTGGCTGTGTTTGAAGGATTATCTTTGCACAATGGAAATGGTTCATGAGAATGTTTTGCTAAGCAAAAAAGAAAAAAAAAATGATCTCCCCCACCGAAGAGGAATTTTCCTGTCAGCTATTCAAATAACATTTCTCTCTAGTATAGTTGAATCTTGAAGTTGAGTACAATTATGTCACTTACTAGCTTCGGTGTAGATTGATATATCTAACTGATCTGCAGATCATCTGCTGGGCTACCTCTGTTCGTGCAGTCCTTGGCATTGCACGAGAGCAACAGACTTGTCAGAATCTACCTCTTGACTGTCTGTGACAGGTAGAAATGTAATCTCACCAGTGAAGCAATTCCCTTGAGCTATTATACATGCAAAATATTTCCTCAATTGAAAAATGCTACTGCAGAATTTCACTGAGGACTCCAGTAAAGAATTTCCTGAAATTGCAGTGTAGAAACTAGTAAAAGAGCTCTGCAGTAAAAAGCAATATTCTCACCAAGCTGTTTATACCATTTGAGAAATTTACATCCAAACAGTGCCAGGGGGCGGTGACAAGTGCAGTGTCAACCCAGATCTGTCAGTTCATCTAGTCCCAGGTACAGTAGGAGCAATTTGCCGTCTTATTGTAAAATAAATGTGGGCCCCTAAACTATCAGGAGCACAGAACTATTTAGTGCCTTGGAAGACACTGCAAGTCTCTCGGGAAATGAAAAACACAGGCTCTACTCAGCTTCCAGCTTGAGTTTATTATTTCTGTGTCTGAGCATTGATTTAAACTACCTTTTGTTTTTAAATACTAAAACCATCCTATTCGGTTTTTTCAGAAATGTTGAAGTTGTGTTTAATTGAAAGGAAAACAAAAAGGCAAGGGGTTAGCAGCTATATTCAGTATACTGTGTTGTGGTGGAACTACGTCACCGTCCTGTCACTCATCTCCCTGCCCCCTACATGTCCACCCAGAATCACGAAACTAAACAAAGACAAAAGTAATAAAAGGACCACAGCAACTCACCATCATTGACCAGTAATGGTGCCCTGGCAGACTTGGGGAAAACATCACCTTGGCAGGTGACAGGCACTTGGGCCTTGGCTGGAGCATTAAAGAACAATATTAATAAGGACTAATTAGATAGCTCTTGTTGAAATATTTCCAAAGAAATGAGCAAAATAAAGCTGACCTAAAGAAAATATTTTAAAATCTCCCACTGAGCATGCTCAGAGAGAACATTTTTACTTCTTTTATTTTTAAAATGCTCAACCATTTTCTTCAAAAACTTGGCTTGATCTTCCTGATTCAGTGATAACTGAAGTCATGCCAACTTTGATGTTTTTAGCTTCAGCTGTTTTAGAGCTATATGTGATCCCCCAAAAAGGTTGGAATGAATTTTTTTCTGAGTGAAGAAGGAAGCATATGTTTTAACCCTCATGTGCCTTTTTTGAAAAGGATGAATTAACATCCTATAATAGTTTATCTTGGGGCTTAAAATAAAGAGTTTAGTTTGAAAGTCAAAGAGACATTTTTCAGAAATTAAAATGGAGGCTCAGGCCTTCAGGAATTATGGCCATGGATTTATCTGTTTTCCCAAATACATTTAGTGACTTGCATGTCTGCTTCTATTATTTTAAAATGGCAGCAGAGACAAGGCAGCTTGGAGACTTGAGCAAGATGGACCACACACACACAGAATTTCAGGACATCAAAAGAACAGAACACTAATACGCAGAAACACTAGAGCATCTTGAATACATTTTTTTCTAACCAGATATATGACATGAAGAATGGGAACTAAAAATGAATGTAGAAAGCTTTAACCCACCTGATGATCTGATTTCCCTTCTAATTTGTAGAAACAGGAAAGAAGGAATAAACAATAAGTGGTTAGAAGCTGAGTGGTACCAAGTATAAGTGACCCCATTGAAGATGATGGTACATACAGGGGAGGATTATTGGGGAGGCTTTTGAAAGCCACATCCACATTATTTGTCACTATTGACCATGCCAATATTTTGGCAGATTTCCCATGGGATCATTTTGTCATTGGATCTCCTTAGGATACACCAGAAATAGTAAAGAAAGGAAATCGGGATAATGGTGGTAGATCTAATCATTAGCTAGGAAGGTGACAACAGACCCCTCCATGCAGGAGAGTGGTGTCAGATGTATCTGGACGGGGTGCACACCTGACATAAGAAGTGGCTTCTGACTCGGGGCAGGACATTTCCCGCGCTCCTGCGGATGGAAACACGGAAGGATATCGGTGCTTCCACATCAGACCCAGGTCGTTTTTGGAGAAGACTGTGCAGTGCCACGTGGAGACAACTCAGAATGTCAAGTTAAATTTCTCTAACTCATAACTCCCACTATATTCTCGTTGTACCCAAAACTCTGGAAGAACAACAAAGGGAAAATATTGGTAAAGAAATGACATATGTCTCACTCTCTTATAATGTCAGAAGAGCTATGGTCAGAAAAATTAAAACCAGAATGAAAGAAGGGTTTAAGAGGAAATTGAGTCTGTGTTTACGAAAGGATTCCAATTCCGGGTGAAGTGTCCAACTCAACCAGTTGCTTTGGAGAAACATGATTAAAGTGATGACTGAGGTGTTTTGTGTCCTAGCCTCAGTTTCCTTTATTCCCCTCTGAATCCACTGACAGCCAATCAGAAAGGAACCTGGCCCGGAGGCTTGTCGGTGATAATAATGGAAAACATCTGTGCATGAGGCAAGTGTGGGAAGCCAGTGCAGTTCCCTGACGGAGGGAGTTCTCAGACAGCAAAGCCAGAACCACGACTGCACATACTCTCAGCCCCAGACTTTCTCACTGCCAGCTGTCTTTATTCTCCTGCCAGGAAAGCAAGGGGCCTGGGGCTCTGACCCGGGCTGGGGTTAAGTGAGCTGGGACTGGGAAGGGAGGGGGGCAGGCTGGCTCAGAGCTCTGGGTATAGAGACAAGGGCTATCTGATTGGAGACTAAAGACACTGCTGACTGAGGGAAAAGAACAGCAAACCGAGAAACCAGACGAGCTCAGAGGACGGACCAACAGCAGCATAGGAAGAGTTCAGACTGCAGATGCGGGCAGTTGGCGTGGAAATCTTGGCGCCGCCATTTCGGTGTGGCACTGGGCAACCTCCCTAAGCCTCGAGGTTGTTCCTATATCATAACATTATTCCCAGGGAAATTCTCTCATGCTCTTCAATACAAGGCAAGGACCGAACACAATAGCGTCTTGATCCGACAGAAGGACTGCCCACACAGGTGTAGAAACCCGGAGACTGCCCTCCCCAGGGCCACAGTGCTTGTGCATGAGCAGGGAAGTCGTGTTGACTGTGACACCTGCCGCCTGTGTCATGCTGACTCTCAGTGTGTTCCTGCAAATATTGCTCCTCTTCTGGCTGTGCACTGGGCCTTTGTTAAGCTACTTTAACAAGCGGTGCTGGTGAGTCTATTGTGATCACCTCGGGCTGACTCCTCGTGGCCTTCCCTGCCCTTAGAGCCATATCCTGGGCTGCGCTGGCTTCTGCCTGATCCTCTGGCTTCGCCTCACTCCTAACGTACCAATGCCTTGTTTCACCCGTCCTAACAATGGGCCTGAGTTTTCAGCACGGTGTTGCACCTAGCAAGGGGGTATCTGGTTAGAAGAATGTCAGGAAAACATTACTTCAACAAACTGAGAGGAAAATTTCAGGCTGTAGATTGGAGAAAAACTAAAACAAGAAAAGTTGGAGCAAGAGGAAGAAAGAAAATAAAGTCCTTAGTAGGAAAGTTCAGATGTTCTCCCTGCCTTCAGGGTGGGGAGAGAGGCTTTTTTGTGAATAGAAGGAACTGATAGATTCAGAAAGAAAATATAAACAAAACACAATAAAGGACAACATTTTAAAATATCAAATTATCCAGGTCATTTCACTGTTTAAGATACTCTCTGTACAAAAATTAATCACCTCTGGAAACTGCATTAACAGTCACATGACAATTGTATTTATAGCGAACTCACAGCTATTTGATGTATGGCATTCACTTGGCAGCCAGAAGGAATAAATCCAGCTTGCAAAGAAGCAGAACTTACTTTTAGGGCGGGGCGCAGGTCCTGAGAAAATCTAGCTCAACACATGGGTGGCAAGGAATAATACAAAAGAGAGACTTGGGGAGGCCGGCTTTGTATCATGAGTTAAGAACAGCTCTGCATTGTATATGTATCCAACATAAACACTTGGCTAAGGATGTTATTCTACTGACAGTGTTTGCCTTTCCTTACGGCCATCAGCTGGGGCACTCCTGCTACTTGGCTGAGAAGCACTTCATCCATAAAGAAAAGCACCATAAGTAATAATGAGTGTGAGTTTGTGTTCATTGCAAAGCAAGAATTCAGATTCAACAGGAGTTTTTTTATCCAATGGAAATGAATCAAGCTGTTTAACCTAATTGAGTCTCAATAAATCAGGAGTGTTGTCCTATTAGTAATCCTCCTAGATAAGGCGCTGCAATGAGGTGCCACACAAGAGTAAAAATGTAGAAGCACAACGTAAAAGAGTAAAAATGTAGAAACACAAAACACAGGGAATCCATTGACCCGCTTTGATTCAGCAGCCTTGGACTTTCTCATTGCCTATAATCACTATTGCAATGAAATTATCACTTAACAACTGACATTAGTAGGTCTTTTTAATCATTTAGACACTCTATTTTTCCTTTCTAAGATTCTCTCTTCAATATGCATATATGACTACAGAAAGGCCTGATCTTTTCACTTGTACATCCACTCGGAACTGGGTTTTTTAAATACATAGTGTGAATATAGTAAGGTTGTTTTTATTTCTAATGAGGCAGGTCTAAATGTGCTCATCTGAAAGGATCACCATGACACATCCCATTTGTATGATTTTTCCAAAATCTCCTTCAAATATTTACCTTTGCAAATTACTCTTAATATATTCCTAAAGTCACTACTTTGATACCTCTCTCCATCTATAATTTTATCTTTTTTCTATACTCACCTAAGGGTAATGCAGTTCAAAATTCCCAGATTCCTTCTCTCCCAAGAATACCTTCAGTTACTTCTGTAGATGTATCTGGTTACCTTTCGAAATTACTTTTCCACTGAATGGCATGTTCCTGGCACATGTGCCACCATCCTCCATTCCCTGGCCCACATCCACATTACTGAGGGAGTGGATCACCCATTTGCTCTGTGGCTTCACCTTCAGAGTCCTTCCTTATAGAGCAGGCAGCCACCATCAGCTGGATGAAACAAACCTGAGTACCTGTCACCTGCTACAGCAGAGGTCTCCATCCAATGCAGATATAACAAAAACAAAGCAGACTGTGCACACCTTTATGCTTCCTAGAAAACAAGGGACTCGGGTCTGTTTCCTTAAAAATTCCTACTTTCTGCCTTTCTGTTTTATTCTTCATTTTAATAAATAAATGTATAGCTTCTATATTTAAAATATACCCATATATGCAATAGGTGACTACAAACCCCTCACATTTCAGGATTCTTATTTTGCAAGTGAGGGCCGTGCACTGCACTTGTCAACATTCACATTGCAAGCGATGGCCGTGTTTCTGCACTTGTCAATATTCCTTTCAAATTATTTCAAGTTAGAGGAACAGAAAGCTGTTTAAAATTATTAAACAAGGGGATGTGCAGGACAAGGAAATTAGAACTCCAGCCCAACAGACTCATGTTCCAAATGAGGAGACTGAGTCTGAGCCAAGCTAAGCAAATGCCCCATAGTCTTACAATGAAGTAAGGAGAGAAAACCAAGGTTTCTGTTTCCTTCTATGAGTTCATCTTTCCCGCCATTTTTTTTTTTTTGTAGAGACAGAGTCTCACTATGTCTCAGTAGGGTGCCATGGCGTCACACAGCGCACAGCAACCTCCAACTCCTGGGCTTAGGCGATTCTCTTGCCTCAGCCTCCCGAGTAGCTGGGACTACAGGCACCTGCCACAATGCCCAGCTATTTTTTTGTTGCAGTTTGGCTAAGGCTGGGCTTGAACCCACCACCCTTAGTATATGGGGCCGGCACTCTACCCACTGAGCCACAGGTGCCGCCCTTTCCTTCCAGTTATTAAAACTGTTGGGCTGTAAACCAGGCTAAACCTTCTTCATCAAATCACCTGTTTTCTCCAAATTTCTGTGCCATCCTGAGTCAGTTGGCCTCCTGACTGCGTGGAGTCAGTGGGTCTCCAAGCAATTCCATAGGTCAGGGAAATAGGGTATTAGACGTTGTCTTCTGTGCTTATTATCATCTGGATTGTGTAGACATAGTCTACAAGGAACCAAGACTTTGCAACACAAACCTCATGACTTCTATATTCTATTTTTGACACTGACTAAAGTATTTTCACACTAACTCATAAAACCTTTGAAAACGGAGCATCCAGAGATGATATTTTGCACTAACTGAATTCTCTTTTCATGAAAAACCCTCTAAATGTTACATTATATCTTTGTATTATTTCCAAATTATATTCTTCAGTTCCCCTCTATAATTATTTTTTCAAAGAAAGTAAAAAAGGGGAAGATGATAGGAGAAAAGTAGGAAGAAATGGCAAAGACGAAGGACTCCACATCTTCCCCAACTGAACTTTGCTCTTCTTCCTGGGCTTACGAGAAAACAAGGATGAAGAATATTTGTGGATGGCTTTGTTCTGACTGTAGATAGAAAAACTGGAGGGAGTACATGGTTTCTGTTCTGTCCATCCCTCTCTCCTGAGGAAAAGATTAACCTGTCAGCTGTGCATAAAGCAAAAACTATTTGTAATGACAAGAAGTTACAAGATTCTTAAACTTTCTACTGCAAATAAAAGAAGAAGAAAGCTGAAGGTAACAAGCCACCTCAATTCCAAGATTTTGCCATCTAATTGAGGGAGATAAAACATATGTGCATGAAATAACTTAGAGATAAAAATAAAACATGTCAACAACAGTGGAATACAATCTGAATGTTTAAATGCCAAGAAAGCAAATAAGCAAGTGATCAGAATACAATTCTTAAAGCCTTCCTTGAAGAGATGTGCTTAAATATGATTTGGAGTATTGTGATTGGAATACATGTGGCAATAAAAATAGTAGTAATGTAAGTGTAAAACAATTCCAATGTGTGTGGCCGTAAGGGTAGATGAGCAGGTAAATTGACCTGTGAACCCTTAATGATGCCAAACTGCTTTCATTCATTTTTTAAAACTTTTTTTAATTAATAGATTGTATTTTTCAGAGCAGATTTAAGTTTATAGAAAAACTGAGCAGAAAGCACAGAGAGTTCTCCTATAACTCCCCTCCACCCACCATAACACACGAACACACACTCGGAGATTCCCCTGTAGTTAACATCTTACACTGGCGTGGCGTACTGTTAGAACTGATGAGCCAGTATCGAGACGTTATTCTTAGCTGAAGTCCATAGTTTACATTAGATTTCACTCTTTGTTCTGTACAAGGGGTTTTGAGAAATGTATAATGATGTGTAGACGTGTAACTACCATTATAGTGTCACACAGAGTATTTGCATTGCTCTAAAAATCACCTGGGAGTAGCTACTCGTCCTTTCTTCCCTCCCACTAAACCTCTGGCAATCACTGATCTTTTTCTGCATCAAAAGTTTTGCTTTTGCAGACCAGGACACCGGGGCTGAAGCCTGTAATCCTAGCTCTCTGGGAGGTAGACAAGGGAAGACAGGGAGTTTGAAACCCCATTATTCCTAAAAATGTAAAAAAAATTATTCGAGCATCATGGCAGTTGCCTGTAGTTCGAGCTATATGGGAGGCTGAGGCAGGAGGATCACTTGAACCCAGGAGTCTGAGGGTACAGCATGGCACTCTAGCCAAGGCAACCGAGTGAGACTCTGTCTCAAAAAAAAGAAAGTTCTGCCATTTGCAAAATGTCAGGTCCTTGGAATCACACAATGTGTACACCCTCCAGCGTGGCACTACACACTGAGACGACTCTGTGTCTTGTTATGGTTTGGTAGCTCTTCAGTGACTCTTTTTATCGCTGAATCGTATTCCATTGTGTGGCTATACCGGAGGACACTCATAATCTTTTTTAATGGAAAAACAAAGTTTTTAAAGCTTAAGTTTTAATTTTTCAACCAACTCATTTCTCAGGTACAAAATCTAGTTGTTTTTACCCGGAGAAATTTGTTTTCCTCTGGGGGATTATGTTTTGATCTCCTGCAACATGATGCTAAATTATCATTTCTGTCCTTAAACTTGAGTTGAGTCAAAGGCCACTTAACCTTCTTGCTTCTGTTCTTTGGTGATACAAGAGCAGTTAATGATAGAGTATACCACCAAAAGATCAGATTTGTGAAATTAAGTTATGGATTTTCAAATGAATGTGGTTATTATCAAACATCTCTTGAAGGTAAAGTCTTTCCTTTTCTTTGCAGCCACAATGCTATGTTGTCTTCACAAGGAATCAGAATATAATTCCACATTTGAAATTATGCCTCTTTTTCTCCCATCTTTGGTTATACTGTTAATTATGTCCAAAAAGCAATTCTATAACCTTTTCAAAAGTGACATCCTAAGCTGTTGTTGATTCTCTAAATGGAAACAAATGTCACCTGGCACACCTGTGTCTTTCTTTTTGACACCAAATAACACTGATAACTGAATTAGTCTAATAGAAAAGAAAAAAGACCACTCTGCCATTTGAAGGGAATTTGCAATGAAAGCCGCTCACTTGGCCCCATGATTATGTATACACGCTGGTTTTAAGGCAGCACACAGGAGGCTTTGCCAGGAAAATTTTAAAGTTCAAGCAGAAAAAATAATCACAATATCTTTCAGTCATTTACTGCTTCTATTTATTTCTCTCAAATGTACGTTTTAATGCTCTCTACACACAGATATCACTTGGTAGGCGGGGTATATCTTATTACTGGGTTATTTTCCAGTACATTTGGTGTAGTTAAGGTAAAGTATATTAACTTCCTCTCAAAATAAAGATGAAAATAGCAGCCGTGAATGCTTCAGCCATTGTCAGGAAGTTAAAAACTGACAGGAGGTCCAAATAATCAACTCTGCCTGGTGCATAGACTGTAGTTTTCCCCTGGGATATCTGGTCTAATCCGACAATGTATCTGACTGGCATGAATGTAGAATTACTTTCAATAAAGATTTTATTTCAAGCTTGGATGATTTCCCCCAAAACATCTTGTCACTAAGGCAAAGTATATCATAGAATATCTGATTATTTTCCCCTACAAGTCAGCTTGTGAGAGGGGGAAAAATACACATTTCAACTCAAGTACTCAACTCAGGTCAATTCACTGTAAAAAATTGCATTTTAACATATCTAGACTGATTAAAGATTTGCTGTGTTAAAGAAATCACGGAGCTGTCAAAGAGAGCTTACCCTAAGGTCTGGAAATGTAAAAAATAAGTAACATGTTAGCTCAACTACAGTTGTACAGTCCCCGCAGTCGCCTCCATGTGAAGAGCAGGCAGGACAGATGACTCCATGAGCTGGCACCTGGCTTCTAGAATATGTGTCTTCTTGCAAGTAACAAATATTTAAAGGTCACATCCTCCAATAAGTGTGCAGTTGTTTCCAGGCTACGTGAGAAATATGAATGGCCTGGACCTGATCACACGGAAATGGTCTTCACTTCTCTGTTCATCCTTCACTTGTCTCTAATTCCCTTCCCTTCTTTCATGGTTTTGTGTGAAGGCAGCGTGTTCAAGATAGGCTAAGAGTAGGTAACAGTACATTACTCTATTTTGATTTCTCTTAAATGTTTCATTTGCTGCTTGCTTACATTAGCTCAGCCTTGGTGTCACATTGTTTAATTTACGCTTGGTTCCTATAATCTTAAAAATAGCTTATGTTACCTAGAGACTTTCACCCCTTCCTTACTAAAAAGCACACAAATCATATGATTTAGCTCTAATGGGACAGGGGTAATTATTTTAACATTTAATAATCAGAACACATTATATTTATATAACATTTTAAATTTAAAATCTCTTTTATCTCTATTATTATATTTTATGACTAACATATATAATATTATGATAAAATATGTACACGAATAGAAACTCAGCCTGAATAATAGGAGATAAAACTCCAGAGGGGTCAGGAAAGGTCTAGAATTGAGTCCTTGTTCTTTGACTGTGTTAGTTCTATGAATTTTGGACAGATCATTTAACCAAGAAATGACCCTAACCTTGGCTGCACATGAGGTTCATCTGTGAAGTTTTTTAGAAACTCACAGTCCTGGGCCTCATCCTTGAACCACCACATCAGAATCTCTGTGCAATCCCTTTCCTTTTTCAAAGCTCTAGCCAGAGTGGAAAACTAGTGAGCCCTAATCTCCTTTTCTTGTTTATAAAATAACAATTGACAGAAGCAAAGGAAATCACATATAACAAAAATTAATGTTTCTATAATCTGCAAAGGGTTTTCACATATTCATTTCATTTAATCTTCTAAACAACCCATGAGATCACTTTTGCCATTAAATTCACTTTCTAAATGAGGAATCTGAGGCTCAGAGAACTGCTGAGGCCCGAGACCACACAATCAGTACATGTACAACTAGCACTTAAGATTCTGAGATTCCAGCTTGGACCTTTCCCTAGAGCAGTGGTTCTGTCCCCAAGTACAACAGAATTCCATCTGGAGCTTTTAAAACATACCCAGGGCTCAGTGCAGGGCATTTGCAACAGATTCTCTGTGGATGAGTCCCAGACCTGATACGGTTTTGAATATTCCACAGTTGATTTTAATATGTAGTCTGAACTGAGAATCTCTGCCCCAGAATGACCAGAACAATTGTGGAAAATAGAAAGTACTCTACAGATGTATGGTGGTTCTACCCCAGTTTTGCTGATGACTAAGCATGAATTCCAAGTGGAAGGGAATGAATTCCTGGGGTGGTTCTACCCCAGTTTTGCTGATGACTAAGCATCAATTCCAAGTGGAAGGCTTGGCAGACCTAGGCTGTGGACTAGATTTCGGGTCTTCGTCACAAACTGGTTTCCTTTCTATGGTAACTTCTCAGATTCCCCAGAGCTCATGGCTGCTGTCTCAGGTTTAGCATGGCACCAGTTATCTATTAACACTAACGGAAGGAGAGAGAGAGCAGTTTGGGAAAGAAAGAGAAGTCAAACTCTGATGTGGACCCAACAAAGCCTGGACACCCACAGGAATTCTAGGGCATGTGGGGCCCATCGCAGTTGTCTCCAGGTGGACCAGGATGACCTGGCTTCGATATACTCTTGGCTGCAATCAGTCATTAGCTGTGTGCTGTCTCTGAGAAATACCTTTTAAGAGGAAGCTTTTGAAGGATGTGCACCCAGCCCTGCAGCTGCAGCTGGGCTGAGCTCAGGTCCTGGTCTCCTTCCCCTACTGTGCATTCCAGATTCTGCTCCTCAGTTATGGCCTCTGCTGATCAGAGGCTGATCTAGTGCAGAGCTCCTTCTATGATGATCCAAGCTCCCGTTCACCACATCATCTCAAAGATTTCTGCCCTATCCATTAATCATCACAACTGAGCAACAGAGAACTGGAGGCCCCATCTGGAGCACGTGGGTGCCACACACGTTACTCCTGGTCCCCATGATGTAACAGCAACTCCACCTCCTCCGTGTCTACACAGTGACTCGTCTCCTTGCCTGCCGGTCCTGGACCCAAGCAGCCCCATGCGGCCGGAAGCAGCAGTGGTTGATCACACAGCGATTAGAGGTGCCGTGCTAATGCAGAGAGAGGGACAGAGCACCCTCTGCGGCTTCCCATTTACTTTGCCTCTGAGGATGTTGTGTCATCGTGACCATCTTCACAGGCTCTGCACACCAGGTCTCTACGGCTGCCCCTTGGCCCTGCTGGTTATTATTGAAATTGCACCTCCCTGGCTTCCAGCAGATAAGCGTCAGTCACCTCGCTGCTGCCACTTCAGTGTCTTCTCATCTTCATCACTGTCAGTGAGCCTGGGTCAGTAATGGGCTCTCCTACAGGGAACCTGCATTTAAAGGAGTAAAGGCCCCTAGAATCACATAACTCTTTTGTTTAGCAACAGCTCTTCGATATCTTTGCCCTGGTGGTTACTATCCACAACCTTCTGCTATTATCTTTGAGTGCCTTATACATTACACTCCTCCTCTCCCCCACAGGTAGAACATCCCAACTCACCACCAGTTAGAATTTGAACAAGTGGACAGGGACTTTGCTGCCATTACTGACAGACTCCTCCTTGCCAGCCAGGCAGCAGGTAACCCAGCTCTAAATCCCCATGATGTGGCTGGCTTTCATGGGCCACTCCTAGAACCCATCATCACAGTCTAAGTTCTACAGCAAGAGACCCTGACACAGAGCTGGACAGGCAGGGTATTAATAAGTTTCAACCTCTGTGGAAAGAGGAGGCAGTAATAGGATTGGAGAGAGGAAGAAATTGAACCAAGGTGCAGACGCAGTAAAGGCTCCACTGACACCACAGGAGCACATAGGGCCTGTCCAAGCTGTTCACAGTGGACAGGCATGGTCCAGCCTTTACACTGACTGTGGGATCAGTGTCCTCGAGCAAAGCAGCTCTCTGCTACTGAGGCAAGCCCTGGAGAAGACAGGGAAAGGCTATCTGCTAACCCTGCAACTAAGCATGATGTCCTTCCTTGAAAGAGGACCTGACCAGCCCATCTCTACATCCAAAGCAGCCACTGTCATTATCAAATTGATAAATGTAGGAATTGTCCCTTGGCAGGTTGGAGACTTAGCCTCTTTTAAAAGGCTTCATAAATGATTGGTAGCGATCCGTAAAACACGAGATATTTTATGTTGTAGAACTTCTTACAACACGGAATGTGCTGCCCTATAGAATAATGAGTTAGCCATACATTCATGTTTACAAGGACATTTGCAGAAACTTGCACAATTTATTCCTCCAATAAAATGCAGATGACAAATATATACATATAAAAGCCAAAATAATTTTCTTTCCTTAAGCAAAGTGTTATATACTTTTGAAAGTATTTATATTTCTGAAGATGGATTGAGGATTTTACCAAAAATAGAATTTGATGGTCAAATTTTTGATGCCCCCCTCAAAAAAACTAGTGTCACTATCTATGGTATAAACCAGATAAAAATTGTTCTCTATTCTAAACTCCTGTTACCAAATGGGGCACGTGTTGGAAACTCACTGTCAAATGGGAAGCAAAGGCACTGATAAAAGGCTTCAAGATACGGTAGTGCTCTTCATCTCTGCCTTCATGTTCTCAGAGTAGGTATGAAACTCAGATGTGTGAGAACTGTGATTATTGTGCTATGATTCTACCTGAATTTCTCTTTAAAGGTCCTGTTCTTCTAAATGACTTGAATTTAATCATTTCAGACTATCTTCTAGACTTTCCCTGGGGTTGTTTCTAGTTCTGGAGGGCTATGTACAGCCTGACCATTTGAGGTAGGAAGAGTACCCTTTGTGCATTTCAACATATACATGGATCACTATGAAAGTTTTGAGACAGACTGTATGATGGTCCATTATTTCACTATCCAGAAACACAGTCAGCTTTCTGCTTCACCCTATGCTGATTTCAACTTGCTCAGCTTATTGGTGCTGCGGGAAAGGTTTCCTTTCCTTCTGTCCACGTAGATTTAAGTTTCTTCATTTTCGTGTATCTCAAAACTTTCATAATGACCCACATGTTTACTGAGCACCTGTACTTATGAGCCAAACACTCTTCTTGGTCCAGTGAGACAGCTCAAAGCAAAAACAGAGTTTTCGTACTTAAGGCATTTACATTCTACTGAAGAATGATACAAAAGCATCGGGTAGAAAGTGTCTGGCTCCTGCCGCATCTGTAGACCAGTCTTCATTCCTTCTGATTTTCAGTCATTGTCCCCGACTTCCAACCCCCGGCCTGGATCTCAGTCACTGTTCAGGGCACTTTGTGAAGCTACTGCAGCTCTCCTCCTCCATACAACAGAAAGAACTTTCTACCTAACTATTTCCAGGATCCTGGGCCTGGGCAGCTGTGGACTCTTGCCATATTACTAGGCTCCCCCAGGAAGAACATGGGTTTGTCTGATCTCAGGATCCTCAAACCCTCTAAATAAAGCCTAAACGACCAAGAAAGAGGAGTAGGAAGGACTCAGGACTGGGCCACTTCCATGGCACCTCAACAAAGTCTCAGCTCTCTGTCACTCTCCCTCCCCTAGTCCAGAAAAGCTTTTTCTAGTCTAGCAGCAGAACCACCTGGCCCTTCCTCTACCTTCCAGTTTGCTGATTAGGCCATAGCTGGCTGCAGCTCTGAAGCCTTTGGCACTTAGGCTTTTGAAACTCAAAAGCAAAGTCCTTTGCAATTCAAATGCCCTGCCTTGCAGTAATCAAAAGCACTTTCTCTGCTTTTCTGCCGTAACACCCCTCTGCTGAGGCCATAAATGCTGCTGACTGGCTCTTGGGGAAAGGCAAGAAGTAAAAGGAAGGGTGGAGAAGAAATCTCAGCTATTGTATATCATTCCATCTCATCGCAAATGATGCTTTGTCTTTCCCAGAATTCTTTCGTTATTACTTCAGGAGCTCGAAGCACACTTGAAAGGTCATTCATCCCACCACCCAATAGAGGAATCTGAAATATCCTCCTTGAATACTTCTCCTGGTGGGCTTTTTCTGTGTAAAGTATTTAGCAACCTTGATAGATGCTCTCAGTACTTTTCCAGTATATGTAGGGAAAAAAATCTATACCATATCTTAAGTGGTAGGATTATGAGTGATTTTTATTTTCTTCTTTTGACTTGTCTGCATTTTCTAAATTTTCTGTGGTAAATATGAATCATTACTGTTTTGAAGTGGACTTTTCCATTTTCACGACCTTAATTCTTCCTATGAAGGTAAATGGGTCTCTGGGCCAATTTCCATAACTGAATTATAAAAGGAAAGTTTGCCTTTTCTTCCATGTCAGCCGTCACAGCTTCCCTAAGTATTCTTTTCTACGAACCAAATGCCTTCAGTTCCTGTGCTCTTCCACGGAAGAGTCGCACTGCGTGGCACGTTGACCTCGTGCTCACTAGCTTCGCGGTGTCCACTGCACCAGGCCCAGTGGCGCACACTTGCAACCCTGCTACTCAAGAGGCTGAGATGAGAGGATCACTTAAGCACAGGAGTTCAAGACCAGCCTTAGCAACATAGATAGACCTTGTCTCAAATTGTTACAAAATTTTTAAAAAGTCAAGTCACTATAAAAAGTATCTAAGATTTATTTTTCCTCAAAAGGTAAAATTAAGCATGGATAATCGAATGATGGTTCCCAAATTGCAACCAATTCTCTTTTGGCTATGCTGGGACCTTTTAAACAAAAAGACAATTTTCAAGAAAACAGGTTAAGATATAGCTACCCTTAATGTAGTGTGAAGTGGCTCTTCTCTTCACCTATATGAAAAATGAAAGAGAAGTTGGGGAATTCTGATTCTGCATACTGAAAGTATTTCTTTTAGGTTTAGTTAATATCGCAAGGCAAATATTTAAGTTCTATATTTTCCACTAATATCTTATAATTATGTACATTATTCTGCCTGACTTAATTAATGCTGATCCATGCACAACATCCAGTATTCTGCATAAAATGTTACCAACACATACTAGTTTTCTAATAGCTTTATTGGAAAAATTCAAGAAGAGAATAATGACAGTCTCACATTTTTTTTCCTAAAAATGCTACCAATGTGTAATATATTTTCTAGCCTTTCTCCCCTAAAAGCAATGCAATGTCTTCCCAGGATGTTGATATTATCAGTGGTTATTGGTGCATCAGTAGAGCTCAGGGAATAAAAATTAAGACTTCTTTTGCTGCTGAAAATCATTTTTCCTTGAGGGAAAACACCTAAGGGAAACCATGGTGAAATTCTCCATCATTTTGCTATTAGAGCATTTACATTCACAGTGAAAAATGAATCATTTCAGAAGTTTTAAAAACTGCGTGAATCGGGAGAATAATGTGACAGTTTAATTTTTTAAAACATACTAATTTGGTTTTTCTTCCCTCTGAACACCTTTCTCATCTGTGTAGATATGTCCTTGGATATGAATTATGTGATTAAAAAATTGAAATATCTCACTCCAGTCTTCTTGCTGATTCAACTCACTTCTCTCCCAAGTCTTCCTCCACTCTCAGCTCTTCACCATAAAGAAGCCCTTCGAGGCACAACATTAAGTGTATGGCACACCTCTTGGGGCTGGGACACAATTATAAAAGGGACTATACTTAACAAATCCTAATTCTTTGTACCTTCAATTAACCTGAAACAAACAAACAAACAAAAAAAGAAGCCCCTTGATTTCCAACTCAGGACTCTTCGATTTTAGTTAATTGCAGAAACTATATCCACATACTGGAGTAATAAAGATCTTGGCCTTCATCTAGGCTTTGCCACTTACTTGCTATGTGGCTTTGATCAAATTATTCAATCTTTCTCAGGCTAATTTTGATCATCTGAAAAAGTTCATCTGAAAATTTTCTTTTACTTTTGAAAAAAAATAAGAGGAGAAATATTCCTAATACATGATGAAGTTACAGAGACATAAACAGAAAAGTACCAGTTCACGCTGGGATTATCAGCACAGGAGTACCAGAGTGTGTATAGCTGAGTTAGGGAGCTGAATGAAAAGGTAGCATCACAAATCAATAGAGAATGGTGGTCTATACAACAAATGCCATTGGAGAAATCAGACTGCATTTGGAAAAAAAATGAATTTAAATCACCATTGTATTTCCAACATGAAAACATATTTAAGATGAATTAGAGATCATGTTTAAAAAAGAAATCATGTTGATAATATATATCTGGTCCCTTTAAATGGATAAATCTTATAATAATAAAAATGGTAAAAATTTTAAAAGCTATAGTACTATATATGACTATCTGAGAACTTAAGAAAATAAAATTAAGGAATATAAGAAACGAGAGAATATATGTGAAAAAAAGTAATGAAAAGTTACTCTTAACACATTTAAAACTTAGAAATGTGTGTATAAAAGGATACTTATTATAGCATTGTCTGTAATAGTAAAGAATTAGGAGCAACCTAAAAGCCCACCAGTGGAGGAATGGTTAAATAAATTAAGGTATTTCCATACTATAAAATGTAACAACTTTTTTTTTTAAAAATGAGGTATTTTTATATGTACTGACTTGGAAAGATGCCCATGATATATAGTTAAGGGGGAGAAAGCAAATTTTAGCACATTATATATTTTCTTATTTCATCCTTTTTAAAAAGAAAAAATTTCATATATATATATGTGTGTGTGTATATGTGTGTATGTGTGTATGTGTGTATGTGTATATGTGTGTATGTGTGTATGTGTGTGTGTATATGTGTGTATGTGTGTATATATACACACACATATCTATAAGATAGGTAGATGGGGAGATAGATGGGTAGGAAAACATCCAGAAGGAACACCCATCTGTTAATTATAGTTATAAAAGAGTTTGACTAGGAATCAAGAGAGGTTTTTACTTTTTCTTTAGATATTTCTGAGTAGTGCATTCTTTTTCAAGACTATGCATTAATTTTGCCATACAATATAAATAAAATGGGTTAAATAAACAAGCATAAAATTATATGTTTTGTAGGAAAAGAGGCAGAATCTATTCACAGAAGGAAAAATACATGACTACTTATTTGCTTGTTTTTTTTAACTTCTTCTCCATGTCCTAAATTCAAAGCCTAATTTGAAAGAATGACAAACCATCTTTCACCTGTGGCAACTATTTTAAAAAGAATAATAGTAAATGATAAGAATGCTAACAGGACTAGTAGGCCCTCCCACCAGTTAGCATGTATTGAGAAAAGAAGAGTGGTAACTTAATGACCCAGTGCTGGTTCCAACCTGTGGTCCTGGACCGGACGTCTCACTAGCTTTTGGGAATTTGTAAAGAAGGCAGTTTATCAAGACTCACTAGACTCTCTGAATCAGGAATCTGGGGGTGGAACCCCGCAAGCTGTGTTTTAACACATTTTCCCAATTATCATCATGACGATAAAGTTTGAGTGCCATTAATCTGGTTGTTACCTTTCCACTATTTAATGCAAAGGCGCAGTGTCTCAACAGTGGCACCATTGCCATTTGGGGCTGGATGACTCTTCATTGTGGGAGGCTGTCCCATGCATTGTAGAATGTTTAGCAGCAGTCTTTGCCTGTACTCACTAGATGCCAGTAGCAATTTCCCACCCTACCTGGTCATGCCACTCCAGAATGTCCTCAGATATTGCCAAATGCATCAGGAGCTAAAGGAAGTGTGGGTGAGTGGGAAGAAGGATACAATATTACTCCAGGGAGAAATCACTGCCTAAAGACATACTCACAAATGTGGAGGAAGGGTACCTGGAAAGATTATTTTGTTTATCAATCTCACTCATACTAAGAAATCCTAGGGTACAACTCATTCTGTCACCCAAAAAAGGAGACGACTAAATGGTGTACATCACATATATAAGAAATGAGAATTACTCATGTTAGAGGTGGATAGTACTAGACACAAAATTATAAAAGGTACATTTTCTCAAATATTTAGGTAGATAAGGTATACAAACATTAATGTCATCTCTAAATGCCAGTAGTAGTGTTCTCCTGCTCCAAACCCACAAACTGATTCCCATTACACTTAATTAAATCCCAAATTTTTACCAAGGCTGCCAAGTATCTCCTACTTCTTACCCTCACACCCTGGCCAGCAGCCATAATACGTGTCCCCTTGTCTGTTCCCAGAACCAGCAAGCACAAGCTGGAGCACTCTGCTTATAATTCCCTGTCTGAAATTCTTCTTCCCCGCTCTGTGCACCTTAGCAAGATGCTGCTCAGCTCTCCCTTCCTTAGAGAAAGCTTCCCTGAGAACCGGGTCTTATCTACTCCTATGTGGCACTTCCCACCACTCTCTGCTCATTAGAATTACCTGGGTGTTATTAAAAAATGAGAGCAACCTAGCACTGTCCATACCAAGTAAATGAGAAGCTCTAGGGATGCACTCCAGGCCATCAGACTTTTTTTTAAAGCTCCCCAGCATCAGTGGAAGAACTGCTTCTGTTCTTACTTTCTCTTGAAGTATTTCAGTGCCTGAAACCAGATTATATATTGATTAGTGTGTTCTTTGTTATCTGTTTCCCCAGCTAGATTATAAACGTCATCTGAGTAAGGATTCCTTATCTGTTTTACTCGTTGCACTATCTCCAACGTCCAAAATTAGTGTCCAAGCCATAGGTATTCAACGTATTTTTATAAATGAATAATAAATGGTTACACCACATTACCAGTGTTTATTTCCCTTTATTATACTTACTAAACTTTTCAAATTTTCTCTAATAGAATGTGTTATTTTATAATCAAAAAGAAGAAATCAAAGCTGCCTTTTAAATTTGCCTTTCAAAATTGGGATACATTTGAAGCACAGTGATGAGCACAGACGATATTTAACGAATAGTTAACTGTCGTCAATGTTCCTTTTTGATATTATCTATTATGTCTGGGGTTTGGCTCTTATAGTCCATTTTATCTGTGATTGTTCTTATGGAATATACATGTCTATTCCAACTAGAAATAAATTATTAATTGATGCCTATGGGCATTTTTTATTTTTTTAGTTCTCACTGCTTATTAAATATTCTAAATATTGCTTTAAAGATACTTTAGAATATACCTATTATGTCCAGTCAACTATATGAAAAATGAATAATTGAAAATGTTTCAATCTTCTCTATTGAAATTAATACAAACAGGTTAGTACAGAATAAATGCAAAGAATCGCACCGTGTTAGCCATCAGTGTGCACCTGCCACATAAAGCACCTTTTCTACACTGTGCTTTCAGAGAATTGTGTACACCTGGCTTTAAAGATAATTCAAAAGCGAAAGTGTCAGAATATAGCAATATTTTCCATATCAGATGATAGTTTTTAACTCATTTTGGAAAATAATAATGCTATGATATTTAGATATAAAATTTAAGACTTTTCAGTAAGGTTAAACTAGTGGATTTATAAACATACAAAAAAACGGCTGAGTTTTCTGTGAATGACCACCTTGAAAGACACTATTATTTAATGTGAAAACACTTGCAAGTACTCTCTTGCTCTTGCAATATATGAATATCTTTCTGACTTACAACTATAACTTTAAAAAAGGTAGAATTTCTGCTAAGGCCCCAATCTTATAAAAAGGCCAGTGTTAGATAGCAGTATAGTTTCTGCAAATTGAGGGTAGGCAAGCATATGGTTAGCATGGATCCCCCCCAAAAATAGTTATAGCACATAGGAAACATAAGTTGAGCATATTGAAAATGTATTCTATTTTTAACAGCCTGTCTTCAGTTAAGTGGTCAAAGTCACAATTAGCATTTCACATGCAGTGACTGAGCTATATTCGCAAACCAGGTGTGACCTGAAGGAAGGGATGCATTCATCACCACATTCTCCTCATTCAAATAAACCGTCCTAAACTTATATACGTTGGGAAATCACAGCATTTCATACATAAGGAGGGGAATATTTCTAACATACCTCCGTAACTTAAGAGTTGTCCTGCTGGCAATTATGTGGCTTTCAACACGCTTTACAAGTCACTATGGTAACAGCAAAGCAGAAATTTAAAAGGAAGTTTGCACCCATCAATCTGTTTGGAGCTGGACTATTATTAAATGCTTTGGTCTTCTTAATTCAACATTAATTTTTAGTTGTACAGTAAAGTTCTTTTCCAGCTTGAGTCATTTGGCTGTGATTTTACACAATGAAGAAATTTCTTTGAGTTAGCAATTCAGCTCATTTTCGGAAAAACTTACCCAGCATAAGGCTTTTTTGAGAAGATTTTTTTTTTGGTCTGGGGTCTAACATCTGTAGCACTGGATTATAGATTGTTTCTAAAATAAATTTAAATTGACGAATCATTGCTCCTTTCATTCGGGCCTGATAACAGGTAGCGCTGACTTTTTTTTTTTTTAGGGTAGAAACTATATATCACTTTTCAGCTCTTGCAAGAAAAATGAATTCCTATTCATTTTAAAATTTTATAAACTTGAATTTTACTTAGCAGTATAAGAATTACTTTTACTGTGAATATATGTGAAGAGCTATTTCATGAACAAATTCATAGAATCATATTTGTCTATTTTAAAATAAGCAGTATCACTACATAGGCTTTCTCTAAATAGTTACAGTTTGGGGTCTTTTCCCCAATTAGCTAAGCATTCATAGGCACGAAACTTGAACCCTTCGTGTTCCTTGGATTCAGATATCTTTGTTATAAGGATTTCTTGGGAGTAAATTAATGGCGAGTAAATACACATCAAGAGGAATTCCCACATACGGACAGAGCTGTATGTTTTCGCACCGTCCTGCCCGCTCACCAGGTCACTGTATGTTAGTCTCCCAGCATGTGTGTGCCTTTACCTTTCTCATTCAGATTTGTTTTTGCCTTTCAGCCTTTGTTTTATTCATAAAAGGGAGTTTCTTTCAGTTCTGTGCTGAAAACACAGATTAAATTGTAGCTCAATATTTACAGCACTGTCATGGAGTTTAAGGGCTAATGAAATCTGAGCCCTACCGTAGGGGTGGAGCTTGTCAGAAATGACCACAGTCTGACCTCTCTCTGAGTTAGCCACCACGGAACAGAATGCAGGGCAGCCTAGCAAGATCAAATCTGTAACGTTTTCTGACGGCCGTATAGTAGGCCCTAGCAAATCGCGCTAGAGAAGCTTCCTAACAGACATCCCTCAGTGTTACTCAGGAAAGAGGACCTGCGTATGGCTGTATGACAGGAGAGTAATTTAAGGAAGACACAAATTAAACAAAGGTAAGCAGGAATAATTTTCTGCAAGACTTTTCAGAACCTTTATTATACTTTTGTGCATGGTGAATGTTCAAGAAAAAAGAGGGACACACAATTTTTCCAAAGCCTTTACTTTGGAGTGACTTTTTTGTGAAGCATGTCACAGAAATGATGTTTTGCAGAACCCACTTTAATGAAACGCATTGCCCAACCCATGGTAAAAATGTACTTGGTTTCTGAACCGGATCCCCCCTCCACTATGCAACTCGACTCGAGTTTAAGCTACTGGAAGTACAACTTACTGTATTTGAGAGTTTTCCATCTTAGATAGGAGATTGAATTATTTTTTTCCACGCAACAATTTTATTTCGTTCGGTAGCCCGTGTTTCTCTTCTACATATGTTTTACTAGTTGAAGCCTTCAGAAATAATGGCACTGGCAATGCCCAGCTGGTCCCCACAGTGAGAGTGAAAATTATGATATCGACGTGAGGTAAAAAAAAATGAGATATAAATAATCTTGCAGGATAGTACTCTAACTGTATTTTTGAACTCATGGTTGATTCCCTGTGTGTTTCTAAATCAACCACTTAACCATTTAATAGTCTAGCAAGGTAGGAAATATATAAGTGCACATTTAAATGGTGAAGTTTATAACAGCATTAAATACATTTTCCTCAGACAGCCTCAGTTTGGGGGCGCTTTTGCTAAAAATCTCTATCCTGACTGTCTGTTAGAAAGGGGTCTATTCTAATTTAAACTTTTATATGAGAATATATTTGCCTGTCAACATGAAACAAATAATTCAGCAGCTGGTGACTTCTACCCAAATTTGGTCCCTATCTTTTCTAAACTAAAGACAGTCATGTTTTAACATACTGTCTACTATTTGGTTGATATTCAAAAAGGAATTGCCAATTTATACACAGACAGAGATATATACACACCTGCATACATAAACAGGGATAGCATATATTCCACATAATATACATCTATGATTCCTTATTAACTCTCTTTCTTAATTACATTTGAATTTTGTAAAAGTTATTATAAGTAATTTAATTTTTCCAACATAGGAGGAAAAAATTCCAAGCTGCCAAGAAAATCTAACCTGCAGTAATGCACATATACCAAGAATATGAAACTGTGTTATTTCTAAAATTGTACTTATAATAAAATTACTTTAAAGCACTCATAATTTAGAGTTTTCTTGAAATCAAATAGGAAGCATGAAGTGAAATGAATATTTACACATTCTGTGCAGAAAAGCACAAAATGAACATTTGTCCACAGGAAATTTAGGAAACTGATGCATTAGCAGCAACTCCTTCCCAGCGTCCCCCTCCTTCAATGAAGTCTACCAGCTAAGATAAAGAAACCTTTCCACAAGGTTAAGCTGGATGTGGGCAGTGCCTGTGGCTCAGTGAGTCGGGCGCTGGCCCTGTATACCGAGGGAGGTTTGGCCCCAGCCAAACTGCAACAAAAAAAATAGCTGGGCCTTGTGGCGGGCACCTGTAGACCCAGCTACTCAGGAGGCTGAGGCAAGAGATTCGCCTAAGCCCAGGAGTTGGAGGTTGCTGTGAGCTGTGATGCCACAGCGCTCTACAGAGGGTGATAAAGTGAGACTGTGTCTCTAAAAAAAAAAGAGCTTAACCTGGACGTGCAGCTCTAGCCTCTGATTCTCCCATCTATTTAAACTGCAATCTTGGTCCTTGCTCTAGATTTCACCCTGCTCTGGATTCTAAAACCAGGCCTAATGCTGAGCAGGAAAAATATAACAAACTCTGGGGAAATAAAATAGCCCCATTTTAACCTTCTTGCTCTTTCTTCATGGCCTAAGTCTTATCAGTTATATGTTTCTTGTAGCACTAGGAGAGCTGAGTTATTCCTCCACCTGCCCAAGACCCTCCAAAAATATACAGCTTTTCATACTTCTACCTCATAATCTCCCGACCACCGTGTCTCCTTCCTGCTCCTGCCAGCTCTTGGACCCCCCTACCCTGATTTCTAGCCTCCTTTATGGGTATGACTCAGTTTGGGCTCCCAGTTAGCCTAATTTCACTATCCTTGCCACCAACTGAAATTATAGCCATAATGAAATAGGTAAGCGTATGTCCAACCTTCAACCTGTCTTACATCCTCCCTTTCCGCTTTCAGGCTCCCTGGACTCCTGGTCCTAATGTTCTTCTACTACCCTGTCGGCCAAGCTGCCCTGTAGAGACCATTTATCATCACACTTTTAATACTCTTTTGCTTTGGATTCTACCTTCTCCATGATTTATGATTTCTGAGCCCTGTTCTCTGCTAGATAAATCTCATCAATTTAGACCTTTGCTACCAGTAGAAAAAGTTGTTAAAGCATCTTTCATCTAATAGATACTCAATTGATTATTTAGGTTATCTTTCTCCATATTTATCTTTAACAATTTGTTTTTATTGTAGTGGAGTCAATGAAGAATTTAATATTATAGAAAGGTGTTAATTTAAAACCAAAGGGGAAAATATGTATTGTCTTCATAATGAATCTTACTAATGGATTTTATAATATTCATGTCCGGGGGTGCTCAAGAGAGATCTTAAACTGAGATAAATCAGCATGTTAAAAAGAACCAAGGGCCCATTGCATTTGTCCAAGCTACAGGTAGGAGGATGCTTAAATCATTCAACAGGCTTTTGGCAAATGAAGTAGCAAAGCAGCTTGGCTCCTTAGATTCCAAAGGAAACTTTAAATCTGAAGTCTCAGATACTCACTGATACTCTAAAAATATAAGAATCCTTCCAGAAATGTAGTCATGCCAACAGTGCTCACAGGTATAAATGCTCTCCATTTGAAGCAGAAGAAAAAGGAAAATGGGGGCAGAATATCTTAAATATTTGATCCAAATTTGAGCGTCATTTTACCTAGAGGAATCCTACATCACAATTCCACAGTGCAGAATAAAAATTCAGACCCTCCTAAACAATTAATCTTATTATCACATAGAGGGTGGCAGAGTGAAAATTCACCCCAATTGTTAGGCCCAGAAGTCAAAACAGACACCTGGGCAATGAAACTTCCACAAGTGCTGGAACCAAACTGCCTGGATTTGAACCTCAGCTCGGGGTAACCTTGACCTTGTCATTCCTGCATACCTCCAGTACCTCCAGTGCACACATTTTATTTTTTTTTATTAAATCATAGCTGTGTACATTAGTGCAATCATGGGTACAAGGTGCTGCTTTTATATGCAATTTGAAATATTTCCATCAAACTGGTTAACATAGCTTTCATGGCATTTTCTTAGTTATTGTGTTCACACATTTATATTCCGCATTTATTAAGTTTCACCTGTACCCTTCTAAGATGCACTGTAGGTGTGTTCCTACCAATTACCCTCCCTCCACCCATCCTCCCCCCACCCTACCTTCCCTTGCCCCTTTCCCCATATTCTTGTGCTATAGTTGGGTTATAGCCTTCATATGAAAGCTATAAATTAGTTTCATAGTAGGGCTGAGTACATTGGATACTTTTTATTCCATTCTTGAAATACTTTGCTAAGAAGAATATGTTTCAGCTCCATCAATATAAACATGAAAGAGGTAAAGTCTCCACCATCCATATAAACATGAAAGAGGTAAAGTCTCCATCTTTCTTTAAGGCTGCATAATATTCCTGGTGTACATATACCACAATTTATTAATCCATTTGTGGGTTGATGGGCACCTGGGCTTCTTCCATGACTTAGCAATTATGAATTGGGCTGCAATAAATATTCTGGTACAAACATCTTTGTTATAATGTGATTTTTGGTCTTCTAGATATATACCTAGTAGAGGAATTATAGGATCAAATGGCAGGTCTATTTTTAGATCTCTAAGTATTCTCCAAACATCTTTCCAAAAGGACCATATTAGTTTGCATTCCCACCAGCAGTGTAGAAGTGTTCCCTTTCTCCACATCCACGCCAACGTCTCTGGTTTTGGGATTTTGTGATGTGGGCTAATCTTACTGGAGTTAGATGATATCTCAAGGTAGTTTTGATTTGCATTTCTCTGCAAAGGATGATGAGCAATTTTTCATGTGTCTGTAGGCCATGCACCTGTCTTCTTCAGATTTTAAACAGGCTTAATAATAGAAGCTACTTCCTTGGATTATTATGTTGACTAAGTGAGACAATCATATTGCTTATAGCAATAGTTGCTTACTATTTACATTGGTCAGGTCAAGTACATTTTGCTGGCCACCACGCATGCCTTGAGGTTGTGCTGTGGGCAGGTACAAGTCAATGCACATGTGGCTTGGGCCTTCCTCAGTCTCTTTCAGGAGAGGGAAGGTGTGGTCTTGTGGTCACAGAAGTAGTTCTTCAGAGATTGAGTTTTGTGAAAGGAAAGAGAAAGGGTAGTTACCCCTATCTCCAGTTTTGCTTTCCAAGGCGTCCTTTATCTGAGGTCAGCTGCAGTCTGAAAATATGAAATGAAAAATTCCAAAAATAAACAATTCATAAGTCTTAAATGGCACATTGTTCTGAGTAGTGTGCCAAACTCTCCTGCCTGGGACGTGAAGCCTCCCTTTGCCCAGGATGCCCACACATACACTCCTGTTAGTCACTTAGTAGTCCTCTCAGTTACCAGATCCACTGTCACAGAGTCATATGGCAGTGCTTATGTTCAGGGAACCCTTCTTTTACTTAATGGTGGCCCCAAAGCACAAGAATAGTGATGGGGGCAATCCAGATAATCCAATAAGAAGCTCTCAAGTTCTTCCCTTAAGTGAAAAGGGGAAAGGTTCTTGACTTAGTAAGAACAAAACATCATCTGCTCAAGTTGCTAAGAATGAATCTTCCCTCCACGAGATTGTAAAGAGAGGAAAAGAAATTCTTGCTAGTTTTTCTACTGCCCTTCCAACTGCAAAATGTTACAGCCACAATATGTGGCAAATGCTTAGCTGAGATGGAAAAGGCATTACATCTGTGGATGAAAGACAGAAACAGAAACTGATCACTGGCAGTGGGGTTCAGTACTGTCTGAAGTTTCAGGCCTCCACTGGGAGTCCTGGAACATATCTTCCCAGGATGGCAGGACCACCATAATGCAAGTCTTCTGCCTCTTAGGATTCAGAACTATATAAACCCACGTAGGACAAACAAAGTCCTCTAAAGTCCAACCAATTCAACAACGTTCCATGCTGAGCTCTGAGGTCAGAGATCCCAGAGTCTTGTAATAAGTTCCTTTGCTTCCTTTATTCTCTACACTCCATTCACCTTGGGTTGGGATGTTTGGTAGAGTGAAGATTATAGCATTTCTCAACACCCTGTCCTTCCTTAACCTAGCCTTATTTCCTTATCATCACCATAACACCACTCTTCTGAATTTTAATATAAAACCAAGTAGGTTTCAGTTGTGAGAACAAGCATTGTTTTTTAAAGTCTCTGTTTTTAGGATGGGACTTGATTTTCTTTTTTAGGAGTCTGTGTTGAAAGGGCAAGGCGTTACCTTCAACAAAACCAAATCCTAATATTTCATTGGCGTTGCAGTTCTCCATACAGTGCTTACACAAGCAAACATTGAGTTGATTCCAATGGGATTCTTATGCTGTGCTAGGGCTACAGGACACTGCATTGCATGGTAGCATAAGCTAAACTAGTCGTCCAAAGGACTGGAGATACTTAAAATTTTGCCATATACCTAAATATGTCAGAACCTACCTCCTCTTTTAAACATACTCCAGTTAGCATTTTCCAGTAACACTCTATAATCACTAAAAACCTAAATTTTTCTCCATCCTAATGTCTACCTTCAATTATTAATTATGCATAGATTTTCTCTTTATTTTGTTTGTGTTCTTATATATTTTATTCATGTTTTGTCCATTGACTATAAACATTTTAAAGGCTAAATCTTAACTCCACATTAATGTTTGCTGTTTGATCCATTTATTCATTCATTTCACAAATATTTGTTGAGTACCCATGATGCCCAGGTATTATAGGAATAAAAAGTTGGACAAAGCAAAGTTTTCTTTCCCCCCAAACCACAGTTTCTATCTCTATACAGTGAACTATGAATGTAGATAATTGATGTATGATAGCTGTTTTTCCTGAGCAAGAAAAATTTTTTGTAGTTCCAAAGTAGCACAATTTCACTTCAAACTCCAATGGAATGTTTTTTTTTCCCCCACTC
This sequence comes from Perodicticus potto, assembly GCA_963574655.1. Classification (NCBI taxonomy): domain Eukaryota; kingdom Metazoa; phylum Chordata; class Mammalia; order Primates; family Lorisidae; genus Perodicticus; species Perodicticus potto. Next base: position 3,938 of record CAUYRH010181518.1, on the reverse strand, counting down.
ACTTTTTCTCCCCCCACAGGATAGTGGCCAGAGCCTCCAAGAACCTGATGTCCACACAAAGCTTAGGGATTGTATTTGGACCTACCCTTCTGCGAGCTGAAAATGAAACAGGGAACATGGCGGTTCACATGGTCTACCAGAACCAGATCGCTGAGCTCATGCTGAGCGAGTACAGTAAGATCTTCGGCTCGGAAGACTGACAGACAAGACAAGTTACTGAACATGTTCACATCTGTCTCCAGGCCTAATATTTTTACATTTCTGTAAACATATTTCTGAAATATTTTTTTCCTTTCAAGTGACAGATGCCTCGTTTTGTGAAAACTTAATAATGATTTTGTGTTTAAGTTCCAAACATTTGAATAAAATAATTGACAATATTTGCCTATATGTGTTCTACATTAACCCATTCGCTGCTCTTCCTTTTAGCCCTTCCAGACGCACGTCATTCATGCCTCACACTATGGAATGGTGTGCAGAGTACAGCACGTAACCAGAACTCGCCTCCGTTCTCCTCCAGGGCGTCTCGGTGCAGTTGTGTCTCTGCAGATGTGTGAGTGTGAGGGTGCTTGAGAGTATGGGTGTGCAGGCGCACACATGTCTTCTCAACATCCATGCTGCTTCAGGCGTGTCCACATAGACCAGACCTCCTTATACACAGGCGAGACCAAAACAGGTGGGAAAGTAGAAGCCAATATTTTTCAAATAGGGCAAGGACATCAGATTCTCAACCAAAATAGACATATTCTACCTTTCCAGAACATTTTTGGATATGTAAATATAGCCCAGCCATTCTCAGTGCTATGTGGTGAAATTTATAAATACATGTTGAATGGCAATTTTTCTGAAGAAAAATGACAGTTCAAAGCACGTGCCATTGGATATCTTTTTTCATAAATACTATTTGTAGTCTCATAAACACACTATCTTATAAATTAGAAGTAAAATTAGTGCCCTGCAACTTTGATCTTTATATTATATAGGAATTGCATGACTGCTCATTTTTAATGTTAACATCCATTTTGAATCTTCATCAAGCTGTATATCTTCCTTTTCCTTGGCTATGTCATTTTATGTAGGATTTTTATTATGCTTCTGAGAATTCTTTATTGGTGAATTACATTAAATCCATCTAAAAAGAACTTTTTTAAAAGACTTTTTTCATAGGCCCTATGGATTACTTGACTAGACTCGGATTGCTTTATCCATTTGATGGTTAGTTTCAGTTGTCATGGATAAACAAAAGGGTAACTGTCTAGAATATATCAAACATTGTTTTATTTTGAAAAGTATGTTCTAGCTGAACACATCTCATACCAGTTTTATAAAAGTATCCTGCTGATAAAAATGTAGAGTTATGTTTGACAGCTTTTTAATCAAATTCAAATGGAATAAATAAAACTAATCCAGTGCGATAAAGAGTAAGTCTAGTTATCGATTTGCTCATAAAATGAAAAATAAAGCATGTAAATAAAACGCGTGAAGCACGGATCCAAGAGCAAACACTTAGAGCGATAATGGGCTCGGAGGCAGAAGCTGTCTGCCTGGAGGGAGTGTTCAGGACAGGGACAGAGGCTGCTCAGGAGACAGGCACATGTGCAGGCAGCTCTAGCATCCACAAAGCTGCCTGAGAAAGGAGCTTCCTCGCCCCTCCTGAATGTCTTCATTTTAACAATGGCGCCAGTAAATGGGCTCATGGCCAAGAACAGAGAAGCCGCCACAGTGTCTGCTGAAGTGTGGTTTCATCAGGTAGGACAGATGCACACACCACCAAGCCAAGAAAAGTCCCATGAGGCAGAACCCTATGATCTAAAGTCACCTGGACAGTGAGCTAACAGACTTGTTACCTTTAAGCAATTCTTAAATGTAAAATTAAAGCTGTGCCTTTCAGAAAACCATAGAGAGATGAAATAAGAGTTTCTGGCATTCTTTTTCAAGTCCTCATTTCCACGCCATTCCATATTCTCCATCAGGTCTTCCCCACAGACTTTATTACACCTCTTTTTGAAAGAAGGAATTGTATGGCTCAGCACCTGTGGCTCAAGGGGCTAAGGCGCCAGCCACGTACACCTGAGCTGGTGGGTTCAAATCCAGCCCTGGCCTGCCAAACAACAATGGTGGCTGCAACCAAAAAATGGCCAGACATTGTGGCGGGCGCCTGCAGTCCCAGCTACTTGGGAGGCAGAGGCAAGAGACTCGCTTGAGCCCAGGAATTGGAGGTTGATGTGAGCTGTGATGCCACGGCATTCTATCCAGGGTAACATCTTGAGGCTCTGTCTCAAAAAAAAAAAAAAAAAAAAAAAAAAAAAAAAAGAAAGAAGGAATTGTAGATTTAGTAGTTCCAGCCCTATATCTTATCCCTTCACACAAGTCCATCTTTAAAGCTATTCTGGAAGCATCAGCCAGAGAGAAGCAACAGTGAAAGCCAAGGAGAAGTGGCACTACCCGCTTTTGGGTAGCCCCTTGTCTCTGCTGCTTTCCAGATTCATAATCTTCAAAAGCATCAGCTTCTTGATTTCCAATCTGATGGGATTTAGCCTGATTCAAACCCCAGCTGTGTCCTGTCCCTGCTTGCTAAGGGCATTTAATCAGAGAACATGTTTCTTCTCTGGGAAAATACCCTTCCAAGGTACTGAGCCAAAGTGCCATTCACAGAACCTGAAGGCATAAAAAGGGTTATGCCAAAAGGTCACTAGTTTCCATGCCATCTCAAAGATAGCAACGAGGGTCATGTTAACCCTTCCAAGTTTAAAAGCTGAGATCGTAAGTATACCAGATTGACTAAGAGGTGAGATTTTATAAAAATGATTAATATTCTCCATCAAGAAGTCATGACAAGCCAAACAGCATTTCTTAATCATCTAGTCTAAGCCAGGCAAAATTCTGGGCACTAATGATACAAATATAAAATTAGGTAAAATATTCCTACCTTCTGTATTTTACAGTCTGTTGAGGGAGACAATTTCCTAGGGATTAGTTACACTTCAATACAAAATCTATAATCTTAGCCATATTGGTCAGCAAGTAGCACCAGGGTATAGCATCTATACAGAGAAATGATCAAAATTTATTTTTAAATTCATGGGTAAACGTAAAACAGAAGCTATTACCAAGATATTAACAAGGTTCACTGGTTGACAGCGGACCAAATTACCATTGTGTGTGGGGAAGTCAGATGAAGTTTCACTGGAGAGGTAACCTTTTCAACCTAATCTTGACCAATGGAAAAAATTACCAGGCAAAGAATAATGCAGAAGACATACCAGGAAGAAGGAATGGTGCAAACAGAGTCATCAAAGACCTGAAATCTCCAAGGAAGAGGAAGAATCTCAGTGAATCAAGGATGAAGGGCTTGCCTGGGAATTTTGGAATAGAGAGTTAGAGAAAGATGTGGGGTCAGATACAGAGTGTGATAAAATATTCGGACTTTATCCCATAGGCAAAAGTGATCCAATGGAGATTATAAAACAGGAAAACCATAAGAAAAAATAATGATAGTAAACCTATAGAGAAACTGTTTCCTAGAGAAAGAATTTCTAGATTTGATGAGGAGAAAGGACTCTGAGGAGATGGGCATCTTCTTGTGCATGTACATGCCCTCATGTGTGTGTAATTCTTAAAACCTTATAGGAATACAATTTTAATCTTGATTCTTAGGGGCATGTCTGTGATGAAGAAATCTAGTCTATAAAACAGAAACACAAGTCTCTGAACTTGTCCAGCTAGTTTTTTTTTTTAAATATATGTATTTTATTGTTCTTCATTACATTATTTCCCCACCCCCTACCCCTCCGTGGTAAGACAGAATTGATTTACAGAAAAGAATACGGAAAACACCAAAGCTCCTGGTAGTGGGAGAGATTTCAAGTAGGGAGAGAGAAGCTCTCTCCGTTCCTCTCCCGGTCTTTCCCCGTCTCCTCCTCTAGGCCTCTAGCCTC
>CAUYRH010181517.1:0-19361 GCA_963574655.1 Perodicticus potto | reverse complement strand
AAGGCGAGCTCAAAAGTCGAAGAAAGAGGGCAGTGCCTGTGGCTCAACGAGTATGGCGCCGGCCCCATATGCTGGAGGTGGTGGGTTCAAACCCAACCCTAGCCAAAAACTGGAAAAAAAAAAAAAAAAGGTATATCTTCTATGGCTCGGCCCCTGTGGCTTAACGGGCTAAGGCGCCAGCCACGTACACCTTAGCTGGCAGGTTCGAATCCAGCCTGGGCCCACCAAACAACAATGACGGCTGCAACCAAAAAATGGCCAGGCGTTGTGGCAGACGCCTGTAGTCCCAGCTACTTGGGAGATGGAGGCAAGAGACTCGCTGAGCCCAGGAATTGGAGGTTGCTGTGAGCTGTGATGCCAAGGCACTCTACCCAGGGTGTCAGCTTAAGGCTCTGTCTCAAAAAAAAAAAAAAAAAGTTGAAGAAATAGTTGGCATCCTGTTTTCAGAAAATATTCAGAACAGGAAAAGTGAAGGAAACTATTTAAATGGAGAAGCTTAGCAAAATTTCCACATTAACGAGAGAAAACAGTAGAGAGAATGGCAACCTAATTAACACAAACAGAGGGAAGGAAGAAAAGGAAACATCATACGGTAAAATAAAAGTGGAAGATATAAGATCAGTGTGTCAAGTATCCAACTAAATATGAGCAGACTGAATTTTCCCATTAAAAAAGAGGATATGTCAGACTGAGTTAAATAAAGCTCTGAAGAATAATGTTTGTTTACAGGACTTTTTCTTACAGCAAAGTGAGTAGGTGAAAATGAAGCAGAAATGAAAGAGCAAGAAAATAAGAAACAACAACAACCAGCCCCACAAGCCAAAAAACAGGACAGCATTAGTTAAAATGGATTTTAAGTTAGAGGTAGCAATAAACAGGGTAAAGATAGACTCAGATACTGATAAAGAACACCATTTATAATCGCATGTGAACCAAATAGCATCAAATAGCACAGCATACAAAAACATAAAACCAAAGTTATTAATAATACAAGGAAAACTTGGCAAAAATTCAACTGTTGTGAGTCCACCCTCTTGAATAATCAGTAATGATAATTAAATATATTATCTGAGATTTACTGGGTGTCTACTCTGTGCCAAGCATTCTTCTAAATGTGTAACAATATTAAATCATTGATCCTCATTAAAGAAAAAAAAGCCTATGAGACTCAACAAAAAGACATTTCCAGTGAAGATATACAAATGGCCGATAAGCAGATGAAAAGATGGTTAGCCATTCAAGAGATGCAAATCAAAACCACAATAATATGCCACTCCACACCCACCAGGGTGGCTCTAGTAAGAAAGATAAACAATAACAAGTGTTAGTATTACAATAACAAATGTTGACAATGTAGAGAAACTGGGACCTTCATACATTGCTGGTAGAAATGTAAAATAATGCAGCTGTTTTGGAAGACAGTCTGGAAGTTCCTCAAAAATGTAAACGGAGGGCGGTGCCTGTGACTCATCATCGAGTAGGGCACAGGCTGCATATACCGAAGGTGGCGGGTTCAAACCCACCCTTGGCCAAACTGCAAAACAGAAAAATAGCCGCGTGTTGGGGGGGGGCACCTGTGGTCCCAGCTACTCGGGAGGCTGAGGCAAGAGAATTGCCTAAGCCCAGGAGTTGGAGGTTGCTGTGAGCTGTGTGACGCCACGGCACTCTACCGAGGGTGATAAAATGAGACTCTGTCTCTACAAAAAAAAATGTAAACATAGAGTTACTGCATGACACAGTAATCCCACACCTAGGTATATACCTAAGAGTATTGAAAACATGTCCACACAGAAACATGTGTGTGAATGATCATAGCAGCATTATTCATAATACACAAAAAGTGTGGGAATAACCCAAATGTCCATGCACTAATGAATGAATGGATAAAGGGGGAATCTCCACACGGTGGAATATTATTTGGCCATAAAAGTATACACGCTACAGTACAGATGGACCTTGAAAACGTTGTGCTAAGTGAAAGACTGACGTCATAAAGGACTACATATTTCTGTGAAATGGGAAGAGTAAGCTCTTCCATAGAGTGGCAATGTAGATGAGTGGTTGTTATGACTAAGAGTGGGGCTGGCAGGAGGAATTGGTAGAAGGTTTCTATTTAGGGCTATGAAAATGTTCTAAAATTGATTGTGGTGATCAGGTTGCACAACTCTGTGAATATACATTAATAAACACTGAATTGTAAATTTTAAATAGGTGCATTTATGGTATGGGAAATACATGTATTTTAATAAAGTTATTAAAAACAAAAATTAATCAGTTATATTAGTTGATTTTAAAGGAAGTCTCTAAGGTTGTTTGAGTAAGGAAAGCAAGATGCAGAAAAATATGCATGTGATTTTGTTTTCGTAAAATACTACATATATGAACGTGTGTGTATGTAATATCCTTCCATACTTATCCATGTTCCTATAATTACATACACACATGTGTATGTATATACATATATACATATATGTGTATATATATATATAGAGAGAGAGAGAGAGAGAGAGAGAGATACTAGGTTGCCAATATAAGTTACCCAGATAGAGGAGTATTGATGTGGGGAGAGGGGTATTAAAAAAAAAAAACCCATATAGATTGCCTGAGCCCTGGAGTTTGAGACCAGCTTGAGCAACAGTAAGATGCCTGACTCTACTAAAAATAGAGAAAGTAACAATCTCCTGTTAGAAAGAAGTAAGGACATCTTCTAACATTAAAGAAGTCAAGTGAAACAGAGCAGCCAAACCAGAGAATTAAATGAAAAAAAAAAAATCTGATGGAAAACAATCCTCAAAGCCAGGCATTTTGGCAGGTTTGTATAGTCCCAGCTAGGGAAGCTGAGGCAAGGGGATCGTTTGGGCCCAAGAGTCTGAGGTTGCTGTGAGCTATGATACTATGGGCACTCTACTCAGGACAACAGAGTGGGACTTTGTCCAAAAAAAAGAAAGAAAGGAAAGAAACCCACAGTGTATCATGTTTACAGTTTACTTTCAAATGGTTCAGCACAAAAGTATGTAATTGTACAGAATTACATATAGAAACATGTATACACACATAGATGGATAGATAAAGCAAATATGGACAAATGTTAACAGTAGTTAACTCTTTATGGGAATTGTATGGGTGATCATTTTACTAGTCTGTCAACTTTTATCTGTGTTTGATAATATTAAAAAATGGGGGGCGGGGAGGAAGGCTTAGCGGCTAGGGCACCAGCCACATACACCGGAGCTGGTGGGTTCGAACCCAACCTGGGCCTGCCAGAGAACAATGACAACTACAACAACAACAACAACAACAACAACAACAACAACAAAAATAACTGGTCGTTGTGGCGGGTGCCTGTAGTCCCAGCTGCTTGGGAGGCTGGGGCAAGAGAATCGCTTAAGCCCAATAGTTTGAGTTTGCTGTGAGCTGTGACGGCACCACACTCTGCCCAGAGCAATATAATGAGAATCTGTCTCCAAAAAAAAAAGAAAGAAAGAAAGAAATAGTGGGGGAAAGCCCCAGTAGAATGTTTTCCATGATCACATTATTGTAACATTTAAAATATTTACATACTTAAAATTTTAAGCACACAAATAGAAAATGCCTTAAAATTTCAAAATTATGCAGTTTTTTTTGTCCTTTTAGTTTTTGTTCAAATTAAACCTCTAAGCTATTTGGAATTTTATAATCTATTTAATATATTCCAATTTTTTAATACAATACTCTTTTTCTGAGTACTACATATCATGTCATCTGGAAATAATGCATTGCTTTTGTGGTTCTTTTCCAATATTTTTGCCTTATTGCATAGGAACCTTTAGAACAATTTTGAATAATGAAGAGAATAGACATCCTTTTCTTAAATTTTTAATGGCAGTCTCTTCTTCCAGTTTCAGAGTTTTATGTTTTTTAATAAATATTATTTATTGGGTTAAGGACGCCTTTTTCTAACATTAAGGAAGTTAAGTGAAACAGCAGCCAAACCAGAGAATTAAATGAAAAAAAAAAAAAAAAAATCTAGCAGAGCCTGTAGCTTGGCAGGTAGGGCGTCAGCCACATACACTGGGGCTAGCAGGTTCGAACCCAACCCAGAACTGCTAAAAAAACAATGACAGCTGCTACAATAACAGAAAAAATAGCCAGGTGTTGTGGCAGGCGCCTGTAGTTCAAGCTAGTTGGGAGGCTGAGGGAAGAGAATCTTTTTTTTTTTTTTTTGCAGTTTTTGGCCAGGGCTGGGTTCGAACCTGCCACCTCCGGCATATGGGGCCAGCGCCCCACTCCGTTGAGCCACAGGTGCTGCCCGGCAAGAGAATCTCTTAAGCCCAAGAGTCTCAGGTTGTTGTGAGCTGTGACGCCACGGCACTCTACCCAGGGCCACAGCTTGAGACTCTGTCTCAAAAAAAAAAACAAAAAACTAATGAAAAACAAAAGAAGAGCAAAAATGGTACCTGAAGGTAGAAAGTGATAATTAGCTGGTGTTGGGCTGGAAGTTCTTACATTCAGGCAAAGAAAACTGTTAGATATATCCTAAATCAATGTGTTGGAAAAATGGAGAGAGGTTATAGAGCCTGTGAGAAGTACTGAGACATTACTGGCATGTTCCTGAACAAGTTTCACTGGGTAAATCCTGGGGCTTGCTTAGAACGAAAAGCCCTTCTACAAAGAAGGATGCCAGTTTACTTTCTTAGCACTCCCTTAAGGAATGTTCATTTTGTCAAAGGTTAAAATTACGGGATGGATTATTTGCCTTGCGAGTGTGCTCTTTCTGGAATAAATATGAGTGTATCCTTATGAATATATTCTTAACAAATCTATTGATAATCATTAAATTTTAAACTGAGTTCAGAATTTCCCTATATGGTCAACAGTACAGGCCATGAATATGAATATATGCAGATAAAAATATGAATATATTATTCATGAATACATTGCTCTTCATTAACTTTTAAACCGGGTCCAAAAGTGTCCCAATATGGTCAAGAGCATAGCTCATGAATATGAATATAAGCCAATGAAAACCTTCATGAATATATTCATGTTCATTAATTTTAAACTGTATTAAAAAGTTTTCCCAATAGAGCAGAAGAGAATATATTCATGAATATATTCATAAGGAGGATATATTCATGAATATAATTATTATAAAGAATATATTCACATTTATTGAGTATATTTAAGGGGAATATATTTATGAGGAGACTAAACCACTCTATAACTCTGCTTTTTACAAATTTAATAGTTCTTAAAATGCTGCTATGAAGCAAAGTGTGAAAATTAGTCTACTAAAACTTGACTGAAAACTTCAAAAAGTAAAAAAAGTATAAATTTGGTATATTCAGCAAATTGATCTATTTATGAATTGGCCCCTAGTGAGTAATTCTTAGCAAATTGATTTAGAACCCTCTCCCTGAGTGTGTAATGAACCATTATTTATTACAGCATCTGGTCTGGGAAAACGAAGGCAAAAAAAGGGGATATGGAAAACAGCTGGGCTAGTCTGAGTACACAGAAAAGACTGATTAATAACACTAATGATATAATGGTACCTGTTAGAAGGGAAGCCTTTAAGCCACTACATGATGTTCAAGGACCAGAGGGCTCAGGTTAGTGAGACTGGTATGCCAGGCAATGAGTGTAGCCCTTTTTTTTTTTTTTTTTGGTAGAGACAGAGTCTTTGTTGCCCTCGATAGAGTGCGTGGCCTCACACAGCTCACAGCAACCTCCAACTCCTAGGCGTAGGCAATTCTCTTGCCTCAGCCTCCCGAGTAGCTGGGACTACAGGCGCCCGCCATAATGCCCTGCTATTTTTTTGTTTTGCAGTTCAGCCGAGGATGGGTTTGAACCCACCACCTTCAGTATATGGGGCCAGTGTCCTACTGGCTGAGCCACAGGCACCGCCCGAGTGTAGCCATTTTTATTTCAAGTTCTTAAGTGTTGGATTCTCATTCACGAGATGTATGTTTTAGGAAAGAGAGGTTTCGAGGGCTAGATGACTCGCATTTGAAACCAGGCTCCATTTAGTGGCCCTCTATTGAATCTTTTATTTATTTATTTTTTATTGAGACAGAATTTTATTTTGTTGCTCTCAGTAGAGTGCTGTGGTGTCAGAGCTCACAGCAACCTCAAATTCTTGGGCTGAATTGATTCTCTTGCCTCAGCCTCCCTAGTAGCTGGGACTACAGGTGCCCGCCACAACGCCCAGCTATTTGTTTGTTTGTTTGTTTTAGCAGGCCTGGGCTGGGTTCGAACCCACCAGCTCTGGTGCATGTGGCCTGTGCCCTAACCACTGAGCTATGGGTACCCATCCTGAATCTTTTAAATTGAGGTATAATTTACATGTAAAATCCAGAAGTCTTAAAAGTGTGTAGATTAATTCTTACATATGTATGTACCCTTATAAACACCACCAAGATCAAATGTGGAATACTTCTATCACCCCAGAAAGTTTCCTTGTGCCCCATCCTAGTCCATACTCACCCTATAAAAGTAACTGCTGTTCTGACTCCTGTCCCCATAGATTGTTTTTCCTGTTCTTGGAATTCATATACATGGAATACACAATATTCTGCAGGCATCCTCAGACTTTTTAAACAGGGGGCCAATTCACTGTCCCTCAGACCGTTGGAGGGCTGGACTATAGTTAAAAAAAGACAAACTATGAACAAATTCCTATGCACACTGCACATAATCTTATTTTGAAGTAAAAAACAAAATGGGAACAAATACAATTCACACCAACGCTTGTGGCCCGTGGGCCGTAGTTTGAGGACCCTGTGTATTCCAGGCTTTTTTCACTCAATGTAGTATTTCTAAAGTTCATTCATTGTAGCTGTGTGTATTAGTAATATATTCTTTTTTTTATTGCTGTTCATTGTATTAATATACAACAAATATTTAATCCATTTGTCTTATTTTAGGTTGTTTCCAGTTTTTTATCTTTTTTTTTTTTTTTTTTTTTTGAGATAGAGCCTCAAGCTGTCACCCTAGATAAAGCGCTGTGGCATCACAGCTCACAGCAACCTCCAATTCCTGGACTCAAGGGAGTCTCCTGCCTCTGCCTCCCAAGTAGCTGGGACTAAATGCCCGGCCATTTTTTGGTTGCAGTCACCATTGTTGTTTGGCGGGCCTGGGCTGGATTCAAACCCGCCAGCTCAGGTGTACATGGCTGGCGCCTTAGCCCATTGAGCCACAGGTGCCAAGCCGTTTTTTTAGCTTTTTGTTGTTGTTTTGAGACAGAGTCTCACTTTGTTTTCTTCAGTAGAGCGTAGTGGCCTCAGAACTCACAGCAACCTCAAACTCCTGGGCTCAAGCGATCCTGTTGTCTCAGTCTTCCAAGTAGCTGGGACTACAGGCACTGCCACAATGCCTGGCTATTTTTGCAGACAGGGTCTTGCTCCTGAGCTCAAATAATCCACCTGCCTTGGTCTCCCAGAGTGTTATGATTACAGGTGTGAGCCATTGCACCTGGCCAGGTTTTTTGGCTGTTAAGAATGTCTGTTATTCACATTGTGAGTACATACTCTAATTTTTTTTTTTTTTGAGACAGAGTCTTATTATGTCGCCCTCGGTAGAGTGCTGTGGCATCACAACTCACAGCAACCTCCAACTCTTGGGCTTAAGCAATTCTCTTGCCTCAGCCTCCTAAGTAGCTGGGACTACAGGCACCCACCACAACGCCTGGCTATTTTTTTGTTGCAGTTGTTTAGTTGGTCTGGGCTGGGTTCAAACCTGCCACCCTCAGTGTATGTGGCTGGTGCTGTAACCACTGTGCTACAGGCACCGAGCCCATACACTAATTTCTTAAACTCTTTTTCTATGATAGAAGTATTAGTTACTGTGTATTAAATATCTACTAGATATTAAACAGCATATTTGCCCCAGTTTAAGACAAATATGTTAAAAAAGGAAAGTTTTAGAAACAAAATGCAAGATAAATAAATATGACTATTTATATTTAATCCAAAATATATTAATGGATTTCAGTTTAGATAAGGCATGGAAAAGTCGGAATGGTGTCTGTTTAGAATGGGTTTTACCATATTAGATTCTTAGCAAACCTTCCCATTTAACATTTACAACAAAGTTGAGAGTTGGGTGCCATTTATTCAAGATTGCAAATACATGCATGGTGTACATGCATGGTGGAGGCATGTCTCTTTCTTTTGCTATAGGATAATTTAATATATTTTCAAACTTGGAAGTGATGATACCCTGCAGTTTATTCTTTAGTTAGTGAGGTATTATTTGGGGCTGAGGAGTTAGTGTAGTTACCATCTGCAAAATGATGAAGGTTTAATTTTACTCAAAATAGAGGGAAACTGGGAAGTTACATGGCTCTCTTTGTAAGATTCTTACTTAATCTTGTTGTTTTGGTAGTGCGAAAGAAATGGTCAGGCTTCAGTTTGCTACCCAGAGATCTCATCATGAATCAAGCATTCCTCGTGACTTGTGTCCATCTTGAGCTAATTGAAGTTCTATGCAGTTTGAAAAATGCTCACCTGGGGGCTTCCTGCTAGGGGCAATCCAAAGCCCGTTTTCTTTAAAAAAAAAAGGCAAAACATATTAATAGGCACATCCTTTGGGAAAAAACCAAAGGTTCAAGTATTACTAAAATCTCTTAATATTTTAGGGATACTCAGATATAATCATCAACTTCACGTATATATCTGAGCAAAAAATTAACCATTAAATGTAAATGGATGCTGAGAGGGCCAGATCATGTGTATACTTTGGTTATATGGTGTTTTATATGTGGTACTAATTTTATGAAGTTTTAAGAATTCGATAAAATGCTTAACTCCTTCATTAGCTTTACCATTAAACTGGGAACTTCTTGAGCTTCGTAATACCTGTATATGACTTATTTTTGGTGTGATACAGCATCTAGTACAATTTATTGTACATAGAAGATGCTTAATTACATTTTTAATGAGTAAGTATGTGAAATATCTTTCATTTATAGATGATTATAATATTTGCAAATACTTAGCTGAAATACTAAGTGATTGGAACATAGATTTTTTTTTTCTTTTCTTTTTTTTTTTGAGACAGAGTTTCAAGCTGTCATCCTGGGTAAGAGTGCAATGGTGTCATAGCTCACAGCATTCTCAAACTGTTGGGCTTAAGGGATTCTCTTGCCTTAGCCTCCCAAGTAGCTGGGACTACAGGTGCCTGCCACAATGCCTGGCTATTTTTTTGTTGTTGTTGCAGTTATTGTTGTTTTTAGCTGGCCCAGGCTGGGTTTGAACCTGCCAGCCTGGGTGTATGTGGTGGTGCCCTACCCTCTGAGCTACGGGTGCTGCCACAGAACATAGATTTTTCTATAATATTTCTATTTTCTCCATATTTGTGTTGCTATTTTGCCCATTAGTTAAAGGGTATGGATTTTAAGCCTTGTCTCTTCTCTGGCCTTCTTTACTATAAAATGGAGGGGAAATGTTTAGTGACTTGGAAAGTTTAAAAATTTTTCTAAATTGTTATACTTGAGGTCAATGTCGGATCTAAAAGGGCCTTGAGAGATCACTATTCAATCCCCCTTTTTTAACTAGTGAAAAAACTTGGATTTCTCATTACTTCTTCACTATAACTCACCATGCTGTTTTTTAATTGCTCATTTTTTTTAAATAATAATTTTATTAAATCATAATTGGTGCAATCATAGGGCAGAATGTGCTTCATATACAATCAGAAACATTTTGATCGTACTGTGTAATTGCTCATTTTTAAAATTTTTTTTTTAGAGACAGTTTCACTTTATCGCCTTTGGTAGAATGCTGTGGCGTTACAGCTTACAGCAACCTCCAACTCCTGACCTTAGGTAATTCTCTTGCCTCAGCCTCCGGAGTAGCTGGGACTACGGATGCCCATCACAACGCGGGGCAATTTTTTGTTGCAGTTCGCCCGGGCAGGGTTTGAACCCAACACCCTCGGTATATGGGGCCGGTGCCTTAATCACTGAGCCACAGGCACTGCCCTGTAATTGCTCATTTAATTCTAGGCATTTCTAGCTAGACTTAAAGCTCAGTGGGAGTAGGGATCACATCTGTCTTATTGAATGCTATATTTCTAGCCCTGAGCATAGTGCTTGAAAGAGAATAGGTGTTCTGTTAATGGTTCAGTTATGAATAAATAAATGAACAAATCAAGACTAGTAAAGGGGCTTGCTAAAAATCACACGGCTATTTAGTGGGCAAGCCTACAGTTGCTGAATCCCAGTTAGGTACACTAAAAGTTAGAGCTTTATAATCTACTCCACCATTCTGAAGAGTCAGTGGAAATGATTAATTTCCTTAAGTGCCTGTCAGACTCTGCAACTTAACACATTGTTACACGTGTAAGGTAGGAAGACAGCTGGCCTAGGGAACACTAAGAAGATGTGCAGCTCTCATTCTTGCCTGGGATCCTTTTCAAAAGAAATGTTTCTGCTTTTCAAAGAAGTAGAAATTCAAGTCTTTAGAAAAGAAATTGCACCCAGTTGCAGTCTAATTTTTAATCTTGTTTTTGAGACAGAGCCTCAAGCTGTCACCCTGGATAGAGTGCTATGGCATCACAGCTCATAGCAACCTCCAATTCCTGGGCTCAAGCGGGTCTCCTACCTCCGCCTCCCAAGTAGCTGGGACTACAGGTGCCCGCCACAACGCCCGGCCATTTTTTGTTTGCAGCCGTCATTGTTGTTTGGCGGGCCCGGGCTGGATTCGAACCCGCCAGCTCAGCTGTACGTGGCTGATGCCTTAGCCCGTTGAGCCACAGGCACCAAGCCATAATTTTTAATCTTATTTTAAGTTTAGTATTTCATAAATCATAAAAGCGCCTCAGCAATCAGAACTCAGCTTATGGTTCAGTTCCTCAACATGAGAGACTCAAGAAGAGGGACCAGTCTCTCCTGGTTGTGTCAGGATAAGAAAAAAGAAAGGTATCTGTAAAACATCAAGGACTGTTGATTGGTACTGGACATTGTGAGTCCAGACAGTCCCTTCCAGAGTCTTCATGATCCTTTCTGCTTCATCCTTAGGTTTTTAGTCTACGGTTGTTGTGTAACCCCGTGGACAGCAGTCATTGGTTCTTTTCCTGTAGGTTCTGGGGATTTACCTATATTCAGCTTTCGATTGCATGGGTAATTGCTTCAGTTAGCATGAGCTTAAGTATTCGTAGTGAAATCAGAATTTAAACAATGATATGAGAGAATGAGGAAAAGAATGAAAAGAGTGGAAAGGAATAAACTGTCATGTCAGGGTGTGGCTAGTTATATGTGGTTTTGTTAACATGTGTATATTTTTATATTTTTATTTTATATGAAATAAGTTCGTGTTTTACTTGATATTTGTTACTTATTTAGACAGCAGAAAAATACATGAAAATGGGAATGCTCTCGTCCCTTTGAAACATGTTACTTTAACACGGGATTTGTGCTGTTACGTGCAGGGGGTGGCTTTTCTACTTACAGAACATCATGCTGGTGAATTGGAAGGGTGGGCTTCCATCTGGGTATGCTTTGCCATTGTTTTTTACTTGTTTCTTTTTAGATTCCATATTCCTGAAAGATTTGCCTTAGCATTCACCTTTTTTAAAGAAATGTTTCATTAATGATATATAGGTCTGTTTATTAGTGAATTGTGAAGAATAACGGCTGCAGTTCTTGGGACTTGGCTTTCATTCATTTGGATATTATTGATATACTGAATACACTAAGCTTAACAGATGCCTTTCTTAACTCTGCTGATCCTAACCGAAGGTGTCTAGAGCACCAAATAGTAGAGCGTCCTTGAGTTAGCCAAAATTACACTTATTTTGAGGCTGGCAAATTTGTCTTTTTTTTTTTTTGGAGACAGAGCCTCAAGCTGTCACCCTGGATAGAGTGCCGTGGCATCACAGCTCACAGCAACCTCCAGTTCCTGGGCTCAAGCGAGTCTCCTGCCTCCGCCTCCCAAGTGGCTGGGACTACAGGCGCCCGCCACAACGCCGGGCCATTTTTTGGTTGCAGCCACCATTGTTGTTTGGTGGGCCCGGGCCGGATTCGAACCTGCCAGCTCAGGTGTATGTGGCTGGCGCCTTAGCCCGTTTAGCCACAGGCGCCGAGCCAGAGGCTAGCAAATTTGTATAGTATGGATGACTTAGAAAGGAATACAGTTTGAATTGAGTGAACATTCTGATTGTCGGGTATTATATGTGCCTACTATACTGACTTTTATGTTTCTCGGGATTCTTTTTCTTGCTGGGAATACTCTCACACTCTCTGCCCTGGTATATATAATTCAGTTATTTTTTATGTTTCTGGTCTGGACTCATCTGTCCTTTGTCCAGGAAGCTCTCCTTGACTCTTTGGGGTCTAGGTTAGCTACCCCTTTCCCTCTGCTCCTCAGCAGCCTGCACTTCCCCATCATAATCCACAACATCCTTATTAATTTGTTTAGATTTTGTGCCCCTAGACTGTGAGCTCTGGGGACAGGGAATGTATCTCTTAGTGCAACATTGAATCTTTTGTGCCTTAGCATAGTGTTTGGTATACAGTAGTCCTAATAAATATTTTTGAAATGAACTAATGATTTTGTCATCTTTTTCCCCCATATGTTTTACATTTTATAGGCTGGATTGTGTCCCCCACCCCCTCCATATTCATTAAAGTCCCAACCCTCTGAATGTAATTGTGTTGTATTTTAAAATAAGCTCTTTAAAGAGGTAATTAATTAGTTAAATTCAGGTCTTTAGGCTGTGCCCTAAACCTTTATGACTGGTGTCCTTATGGAAATGAAAATTGGGCCAGAATTTGCATGCACAGGGGAGACCCTGGGACACTAGGGGAAGTCAGCCACCTAGGAGAGCAGGCTTAGAAAAGCCCAACCCTGCTGACACCTTGATCTCAGAGTTCTAACATCCAGGACTGTGAGAAGGTAATTTTCTGTTGTTCAAGGCACCCAGTCTGTGGTGTTTTGTTATGGCACCCCTAGCAAATTAATATAAGCATATTACCAAGTTTCTGGATGGACAGACTTATGCATGTAATGTTTCATTTTCTGAGATGTCAAGAAGAGATTTCATTCAAGACGACAATTAAATAATACACTTTCTTTTTTGTTTTTTTTTTTAGAGACAGAGTCTCACTTTATCGCCCTTGGTAGAGTGCTGTGGCGTCACAGCTCACAGCAACCTCCAACTCTTGGGTTTAGGCGATCCTCTTGCCTCAACCTCCTGAGTAGCTGGGACTACAGGCGCCTGCCACAAAACCTGGCTATTTTGTTGTTGTTGTTGCAGTTTGGCCAGGGCCAGGTTCGAATTCGTCACCCTCAGTATATGGGGCTGGTGCCCTACCCACTGAGCTCCCAAATAATACACTTTTATGTTGGTTGATTAATGGAATTGTGGAAAGTACTGTAACAAATGTCATCTGTTTCTGTCCCCTCATTTCTCTTTCCCAGAAAAGTTCAGGCTATTCAGGGTTGGCCTTTATAACTTGACATGCTTTTCTAACCTATTTTTCTTAACTCTTTGCTTGCCACTTCCCTCAACCTACTCTATTGACAAGCAAATGAAAGTTTTGGTGTTCTATATACATCGTGAGCTTCCCACCTTCTTGCCTTCACTCACTTTTCTTTTTGAGCTTCCCACTCTATGTAGCCTAATCATAACCACTTAGTCTACAAGTATCTATTTGGGCCTCATTACGTGTTAGAAACTGGGCTGGGAGCTAAAAGTGTATAGTAATTAACAAAACCATAAGCGTTATGCTCAAGAAGCTACCGCTCTAGCAGCAGTAGACATTTAAGTAGGGTGACATAGGGTTCCTGGGGAGCAAATGTGGAGGCACCTAACTAAGCCTGGGGGCGGGAGAGCAGCAGAAGTGACTCTTACTCAGTGGTCCTCCAGTGAGGACGGGGTAGAGGAAGCATTTGGTAATGTCTGGAGACATTTTTGGTTATCATGACGTGGAGGTGGGTATGTGCTACTGGCATATCATGGGTAGGAACAGTGCACAGGACAGTTTACCACAACAATGATCTGACTCACAATGGTAATAGTCCTGAGGGTGAGAAACCCTTCTATAAACCACATTGTAAAGACTGAGTAAAAAGGTCTTTTAATCAGGCAAAAAATGGCAGCATTTGCAAAGATCTGTAGTTGAGATACCAGAGTTCAGCACACTGGAATCAGCTTAATGCATTTGGAGCTCAGTATTTCAGTGGGAAAGAATTAGCTCAAGAGGTAATATTGGCAGGGCCCAGATCCAGAGGCCTCAAAAGCCACCTGGGTACATTGGGATGTCTTCTCTGAGCTATTTGGAGCCTTTGCATGGAGAATATTACTCTAGGCAGAACCTAAATCCAATAATGTAAGTCTGTTGACATGCAAACAGTTCACATGCTCCAGCACATTGTACCTAGTAACCACCCTGAGATCGCCAGCAGACACGCATGGTGAAGCAGGATGGCTGCGAACAACTGTTGTAGCAAGTTTGAACTCCTGGTCACCCATTTTCTAAGGATTATTGATGAGATCGTGTTAGCTGAGGATAGCTGGTATTGAAAGAGCATTTAAATGAACCCACTTAAAGTAGGGATAAAAAGTTAATCATAGTTAGGGAGGGAACTTGATTGGGAACTTAGTGACCACCCCCAAGTTCAGTGGGTCCTAAAAGGACTCATAAAACTCAAAAAGCTGTTATACTCATAATTATTGTCTATTACAGTGAAAGAAAACAGAAAAGCAGACGTAAGATTCCATGTATACCCTTCTAGTGGAGTCATACCAGCAATAATTCTCCCAGCAGCAATGGTGACAAAAGTATTGCCAATCAGAGAAGCTTACCTGAGTTTCAGTATCCGAGGTTTTTATTTGTCAGTTACATAAACACGCAGCACCTGTGAGATTGACCTTAACTACTCAATGTCCACCTGCCCAGAGGCCAAATGATGCAGTGGCTCAAGGTCATAGGCATAGGAAAATGCTCACTGTCAGGCAAGATGTTCCGTGAGCTCAGAGGTTATCTCTTAGGAGCCTGTCATGGCCGCTTCTCCTTTCCTTGAATGTTGAGTAACCTTAGCCTGCTCAATTAACTCTTTACTACATAAGCTTTTTTTGTTTTAAGGGAGTTACATTTTATTTCTGCTTTACTGTGAGTTTTTTTAATTGTTAAAAGTACATATAATACAAAAATCAACCATTTAACCAATTTTCCAAGTGTAGAGTTGAGTAGCATTAAGCACATTCGTGTTGTTTTTTCACATCATCCATTTTCAGAACTTTTTCATCATTCCCAAACTAAAATGTAAGGTGCCTAGGCCGGGCATGGTGGCTCCTGCCTGTAATCCTGGCACTCTGGGAGGCTGAGGATTCTTTGAGCTTAGGAGTTCAAGACCTGCCTGAACAAGAGCAAGACCCCTCCTCTACTAAAAATAGAAAAATTAGCTAGGCATTGTGGAGGGCACCTGTAGTCCGAGCTACTTGGGAAGCTGAGGCAAGAAGATCTCTTGAGCCCTAGAGTTTGAGGTTGTGTAAGCTGTGACACCACAGTACTTTACCCAGGGCGACAAAGTGAGACTTTGTCTCAAGAAAAAACTCCTCTGGCTCGGCGCCTGTGGCTCAATGGGCTAAGGCGCCAGCCACATACATAAACCTGAGCTGGCCGGTTCGAATCCAGCCTGGGCCTGCCAAACAACAATGACGGCTGCAACCACAAAATGGCCAGGCGTTGTGGCGGGCGCCTGTAGTCCCAGCTACTTGGGAGGCGGAGGCAGGAGACTCGCTTGAGCCCAGGAATTGGAGGTTGCTGTGAGCTGTGATGCCAAAGCGCTCTATCCAGGGTGACAGCTTGAGGCTCTGTCTCAAAAAAACAAAACAAAACAAAAAAAACAAACAAACAAGAAAAAACTCCTCAGGTTAACTACTGTTATATTTTTGTCTCTTTGGATTAAACTCTCCCAGGTACCTCATGTAAGTGGAATCATATGGTGTATGTTTTCTGTATCTAGCTTATTACAATTAGCATAATGTCTTTGTTTCATCCATGTTGTAGCCTGTATCAGAATTTTATTCCTTTTTAATATTGATACTGCACAGAGTTTAATTTGAAAAAGTAGCTGAAATCTGTGAAAAGTTTTTAAAAATTTTAATATTTAACAAAATTTATGTAATTGAAACTGGGCGAATCCAAAAAAAGTGACTTGAGTGTTCCTTTTGGGGACATAGTTTTTCTGACAAAATTATATAAGAACAGTATTTTTTACCGGTTACATTTTCCTCAGCTAGGTCAGTAAGAGAGGGGTGTTTTTGCAGAAATGCTCTATTGCTTCTTCAGTTTTCCCAAGGCCCTCTCTTACTTCTTGGAGAGTTAATTTGTTCTCTTTTAAAGTACCTATTGTATCATCCTTGATAATTCTTCCTGATTGCTCTCTGGTCTAATTGCATCTGGTTCAACTCTGCCAGATATTCATTTGTTAAAATGGCTTTGCATATCATTAAAGAAATTCTCTGGCATTTTTTCCAGCAACTTGTCCTAAAGTCTTACGTCTTGGGCAGTTTGTAGTTTGAGTTTTCATTCATCCTGCTTGTGTAGTCTGATGTTTGTAGCATCTAAAAATCAGTGTCACCAGTGAGTTTGCAGAATTAGACACTGTGGAGGGTTCAAATGGGAATTGGTCCACTAACTCATTGGTGAACACTCTCGTATATGGCAGCTTTGCTTCTCTCTACAGTCTCATGATTTTAGGGTCATGGTGATGAGCATCTGGATTATGGGGATCCTTGTACTTTATTTGCAGGAGTAGTTGAGTGTTTGCTCAATGATCCTTCAGAGAATTTAGTTCCCTTATTCATTCAGGGCCCAAGGTGAGTAAATATTCCTCATAGAAATCATGTTTCTTTAGGTTGTCGTACTTTAAACTCTCAAAAAGTTGGCCAGACTGACGAGATTAAGGATCTTTGATTTTTAAGCCTTCACAGTTCTTGTTTCTGAAGCAGAGTCAGTTTACACTGTGTTCAAAGTAATCCACCCCTAGTGTTCACAGTCCTGATGTGTTAAATATAAATAGAAGAAGAGACTGCCAAGTTTGTGGGAACCAGGCCTGTAGGTGGGGACATTTCTTTTAAGAAATCAGAGGTTGGTACACCTTTTCCTCACACCTCATGAAACAGTGATGCTTAGTGTTCAAATATTAAACCGAATCAGCCCAGTCTGAGGGAAATCAGAATCTCCAGGACTGAGCTAAGAAACAGGTCCTGTATTTTCTAACAAGAACCCTAGGCGATTTCAGTGCACAGGCTGATTTGGGGATCACTGTACAGTGGCTCCATAGTTGTACATTGGATTCAGTCACCAGAGCCAAAGGTTTTAAAACCAAATGAAATGCCAACTAAAACAAAACAAAACAAAACATTTAAGATCTATGAGAACCCTCGAAAACAAGAAAAGAGCGCTTCTGAAGAACCCCACCCCCAACACACACAACCTGGAAGAAGGGAAGAAGATGAAACAGATTCAGACTACCCAGAAAGCTGATTACTACTGAGCACCTAACACAGCCAAGAAAAAGTCTTCCCCTCCGTGAAAAATTAGAGGATGAGTTTTTCCAAAAAGAGACTGCCCCGAAAGTTGGAGCAGCAAGGCCTAGTTTGGAGGTGGTAGGTGTGATTGCTGGTACCATCTTCTGGGCTCAGAGCATCTACCTACAAGCTTACCCCCAGGCAACATCTTGAAGGAGTACTTTATTAAGAGTGAGGGAACTTATTTATATTAATAGTTTTAATCACCATAGATGTCTCTGAGATCGCATGAGCGGAGGCTGGGCAAGGGGGAGAGTTGAGGAACAAGCGTGGCTGACAGACACATTCATCACACAGAGTGGTGATCTTGGTGTTTGCTTTTTGGCTTCAGTAGGTGCCTCATGGTAGCCAAGTGTCTCAGTCTATTTGTGTTGTCATAACAAAATAACGTAGGCTGGGTAATTTTTATATTAAGAGTAGACATTTATTTCCCACAGCTATGGAGGCTACGAAGTCCAAGATGAAGGTCCTGGCAGATTCTGTGCCTGCTCCATTGATTCTCTAAGGATGCTCATGTGGCAGAAGAGCAGAAAAGCAGCCTAAACTAGTTCCCTCCAGATCTTTTCTTATCTTGGATTGATCCATTGATTGAGACAGAGTCTTCTGCTTTGTCGCTGGGGTTAGAGTGCAGTGGTGTCATCATAGCTCACTGCAACCTCAATCTGGGCTCAAGTGATCCTCCTGACTCATGACTCAGCCCTCCTGAGTAGCTGGGACTTTAGGTACACGCCACATCACCTGGTTAATTTTCCTATTTTTTGTAGAGACAGAGTCTCACTCTTGCTCAAGGTGATCTGGAACTTCTAGCCTCAAGCAGTCTTTAAGTCTCAGCCTCCTACAGTGTGAGGATTACAGCCATAAGCCACTGTGCCCTGGCTACTCTAGCCCTTTTAAAGGCTGACCCCCACCCACGAGGGCAGAGCCCTCATGACTTAATCATTACCCCAGAGGCATTGTCCTTTTCTTTTTCCAAGCACTTGACCTTCCTCGGCCCCACCTGTTAATACTACAATGGGGATTAGTTTCAGCATGAATTTTGGAGGTGACATATTTGAACCATAGCACCATGTGAAGTTTAAAATACTCTGTGATATCTCCTGTTTCCCCTGAGTAGTCTTGAGCTTTCTCTCAGTTTCTGCCCCTGTGCTTCCCAGGTAGGCCCTGCTGTCTCTTCTTACCACCCTTTGTATGCAGGGCACAGTCTCTGCTTTTAAAGCCAGGAGTCTGCATTAAGTGCTTAGAGAAGGGTCACAGAGTAAGAAGATACCTGGGACTGGCACACATCTGTCCTGCCCCTGAGCAGTGTATTTCTATAAAGATCCCCAAATAGTAAAAAAATATTTAGAAGTCCAGATCTGGGATTCAGACCTTAGTTGCCAGGAAGATGGTAACACCATTTACTAAGATATTAATTAGGGAAACATTAGGGTATATCTCTCTGCTAACCAGATTCACTGAGGTGGATGAAAACATCATCTTGTAAGATAGTACTGTGAGAAAAGCAGAGAACCAGGACCTTTAATGAACCTGAAGATCAAAAAAAAGGGTGATGGGCCAATGACAAAAATTGAGAAGTAGCTATAGGAATGGAAGGTGGGTCACACCGACAGATCTGTAAATGTAACTTATGATATGAAAAAGAAAAAGTCCTGTTAATAGTCAACTAAATACTTAATAAAATTTGACATCTTTTCTTTTCTTTTTTTTTTGAGACAGAGCCTCAAGCTGTCACCCTGGATAGAGTGCTGTGGCATCACAGCTCACAGCAACCTCCAATTCCTGGGCTCAAGCGAGTCTCCTGCCTCCTCCTCCCAAGTAGTTGGGACTACAGGCGCCCGCCA